>VZUI01084634.1:0-25540 GCA_013401135.1 Cettia cetti | reverse complement strand
CTTCCTCTGAGGAATCCAGTGTAGGACTGACTCTCTGGGGGGTTCAGGCTCCCTTTTATCCAGGTAGGAAGTCCAGGGCTCCCACCCAACACTGGGTGGAGCATCTCACAATGGGATGATGGAATGTGTCATGTGATTGGGGAGCCTTAATGGGCCATTATCAGCCAATATCCCCGTGGGGGGGAATGAGCGAGGAAAGAGATAAGGAACACTACTCCACCAGGTTTTAACAGCTGGGCCATTATCAGAAAGCATCCACGCCCCTCCCCCCATAGTTACAAGAGACAAAAAAAACCACATTTCCCCAACTGCTTTCAACAGATGAAATAGAATACACATTTTTTGGTTCCATAACCCAAGACACCAAGCAAAATCTCTCATTATTCAATCTAGACAATGTATATTGGTGGTATAGAGAAATGAGGAAAAGGGGAAGAAAAGGATAAAAAAAACCCACTAGAAAAAAACCCAGAGAAGGATATTTATGCCAGCTGCATCTGTTATTCCCTAGGATTAAAGAAGTCACAGCACTGCATGAACAGCATTGACTTTAACAGACACAGCTCCAAAATGTTTAAATAAAATCATCCCTGAAACTATACATCCACTTTTCTATGTCAGCTGAAAAGCTGTGTGCTCTAACTATGCTAGTTAGTTCTTTTTGTACAAGGAAGATGGGTAAGTTTGATTTGCACCTGTTTCATGCTTGCCTGAAATCACTAGGATGCTTCCCTGTGACTCTGCTAAAAGGGATTTTACTGTTCTCCTCGGAGGGAAAGCAATAAGGAAGCCTTGGTACAGCACAGGACTTTGTGTTTATGAAGGGATTTGTTCATGAAATTCAGACAGACATATGGTAACCATGCTGATACTACAGCTAAGAATCATCATACCTCACTTTCTTCTCTAATTTGAAATAATTCACAGAAATTCATACATCCTAGACAGTTTCCACTGTGGTTATAATTTTAAATAATTTCAAGTATGTAAATAACTAACTTAGAACCAGAAAAAGGGCAGAATGCTACAGCAAAAGAAACGTTCATGCTACTCAAACAGCAAGGACCATCCTCACCATTAGCAATGGTAAGTGACAAAAATTTGATGCCTCATCTGCTAAAAACATAGATTTAAAGTCATTTTAGAAAGAGGGCTTGGAACTCAACATGAGCCCCAGCACAAGGTTCAGATACAATTCTAATGTCCTTTTTGGTTTTAAAGCTCACTTATAACAGGGCAAGACAGAAGGAGTGCTGCAGTCTCTTTGAGATGATGTAGGACAAGCCATCCTGGAATTACCCTGGAAAGAGACTGCTGCATTCAGAGCCAAGGCAGGCAAGAGTTTGATGGTACTAGCAAGTCCAAAAAAGAAAATATAGAAGATATAAATCAAAGATCAGTGACAGCTTTGGAAATCAGCTAGTACATTACATCCTGCCAGCCCAAAAACCTGCATCTCTTCAAACTCAGAGGAACTGTCAAAGTCATTACTGAATAACTGAGGGGAACAAAATATTGACTTGAAGTCCCTTGTGCTCATAAATCGCAGGTTTCATTTTTGAAGCTGCAAGTTTCCTTACCTATGCAAATGCAGTACCTCAGGAAGTCTTTCCCCACAGTTTGTTCCTATCCATGTCAAAACAAATTATACTTGTTATATAAGCTTTCTTTGGCAAAGCCCAATTATTTTTCCTTTCTATTGTGTCCACCCTCCAAAAAATAATCAACCAAAACAATTATCTTCCCATTAATTTTGATTCATTCTGATCTTCACACTCGTTTCTGACACAAACACTCACAACAAACAGATGATAGCAAAATACTTAAAATCCAGGGTCACATAAACACTGCTGCAAATCTTGGGCCCAAAGGCTAAAGTATTGCTCCAACTAAAACCTCCTGGGATTTTATTGCTGGTTTGAAGCACTGTCTGCAGCGTGAAGGTGACAATGGTAGTGGAGACTTGGACAAAATTTATCTCTGAGGAACCACAGATGTAATCCTAGCAATGCAAACAGGTCTTCTTGTACTTATGGTAAATTTAATCTGTGATACTGATTTCATTTTCCTTGAAAGTCCAGATAAACATCTGGTGTAAATCAGACTGATTCCTCTGACTTCAACAGGATTATAATGCTTCAAGCCAGTTACAGATCTCACCCAGTGGCTAAGGAATATTTGCTCATTTCCATTTAAAGCTGGCAAATACTGATAGCTTTAAGTTTCCAACCAAAGGCAAAGGCGAGCTGAACAAAAAATATTTTTTCTAAACAATGCAAAAAGGAAAACCAGACATTATTTCAGGTCAGTCTGAAACATTAATTGAAATTAAATGAATAGGCTTAGACTTAAAAATGAAAAATTAAAATTAAAAACTTTTCTTCAAAAAACACCCGAGCAAATGGATGCAGGGCAGGGGGTACAAATCTCTGCTTCACAGTAGAGGGTCAAAATAGAAAGGCAGTTTTCTGTCAAAAGCACTAGAATTATTTCTTTTAAGGAACAACAAAGAAAACTTTTCTTTTAAAAGAACAACAGGGCAAGTTCTACTCTACATGATGCGTAGTTCTTAAAAATCTCACTTTTTTTCAGGCTCCATATGACCTCATCGGGGGGCAGAAATCTGTGCTTTCAAGCAGCAGCTAGTTTGTCTTTCTGTGACAACAGCAGCAGCAGCATAGGAACCTCACACAATCCTATTTATCTCTTCTGTTCTCCTTTCAGAGCCTGTCCTATGCCTTCGATACCTTTCTAATGTGAACAGACTGATACAACCCAACATTAGCAAATCTAGGAACCTGGAGATACCTGGTTTCCTACTACTGAGCTGAGCTTGACACAATGGAGAGACCAGCTCATGAGTAATTGCACAGGAGCATGTGAGCTTAGCTGTTGCATTCACCTCTTACATCACCACCTGTTTCACCAGGCACTTGCACACAGCGCTCAGGATGCAACAGCCTTGGCACAGTGGTGTACAGCTGGCACCGGGAGTGTGCCTCAGTCTCCAGACCTGGTTGTGCAGGTCCAAAACACAGGAGATCCAGCACCAAAACACAGCCCCTTCTAGTTCAGTAGCATCAGGAACAGACCATTATGCCTGTCTAAAGGCTTTCCCAAACCACTTATAAGCTGAGAGAGACCTGAATGCCTGGTTCTTTCTGATGCCTGATGTCCAGAAATAAGGTGCTGCTTCTGAGCAGGTCAGCCTTTGAAAAAATCCATGTGTTGAAATCACAGCCATTAATTCAGCCTCTGTGCTGTACTCTCAGTTTCTGCTGCCTCCTATCCTCTGTGCCACAGCCAACATAGTTCATTTTCCCTCCCTGCCTCCCCATGCACATCCTCAGGACACAGCCAGATGCTGCTTTGAAAGAGCTCCTGCCTGCTCCCCAGTCCTCCCCTTCCCTGCTCCTCCCCTCTGTCAACTAATATCTGAAGGATAGGATGTCCCTATACATCATGGTTAATACAGTTTGACAATATAAAAAAAGACAACATCTGCAGTTGTTTAAAATGAGGCAAAATTTGGATAAGACAATGTTTCACCTTGCAGAGACTGCTATGGATTCTCTTGAAGTGTTGTGAGCTCTTGCCTCCAGGGAAAACGTATCCAGTGCCCAAATGACTTGTGGCTACTCCTTGGCATGGCTTGACAAAAGTTTAATTCCTACCAAAATAACTTTTCTTTCAGTACATGCTGTATAGTTTGATGGCAATCTGGATGAGGATACTTATACCAGGGACTGTGCAGTCCCTAGATGTGTGTGGCCCTTAAAACCATCTGAATTCAGCAGACAAAAAAACCCCAATTGCAGAAATAGCAGCTTGGCACTGCCTATTTCTTTTTAAAAGCAGAGTTTATTACCTCCTCACAGCTGGTGCCTGGGTGGCATCAGCCATCTGGAATTTGAGTTTCTCTCTAGGAACTTTTGTTTTACCAGTTACATTTTCATTTGCTTTTCAGAGTTAGAAAGCAAGTGAAAATTAAGAGCAAGTATGCTCCAGGATCCTCTGAACTGTACTTTCTAGTTGACTGCTGCACTCTAATCTCTAATTTTGTTGCCAGGCATTTATCTTCATAATGGATTGATCTGGTGTTACCCTTCCAGATCTGTTTTCTAACAAGGAATTTTCATTTGAGGTAACTTGTGCAGAATCCCAGCAGGACTGATTCTGATTCTGTGCTCATTATGGGTGTGGTCAGCTCCCCTCAAGAACAAGACTATCATATTTAATATGTGAGGCAGGAAAGGAGACCAGCAGCGGCCATTCGGCCCTAGGAGACTGTGGTTTGCAGTAGAAAACAAGCAAAACTCGGCATCAACTTTGAGACATAAAAGTAACATCTATTAATTCATTAAATACATTTCACACTAAAATAAATGGGAATCACCTGATTCAAGGCTTACAGTTTTGTGTCAGCTGGACAATTAGGAGAGACCTTAAATGTCCCCTTCTTTTTTTGCTTCTTGGGCTGGGGTTTTTGTTTGGTTTTGTTGTTGTTTTTTTTACCTACAAACTTCAGACAATGGCTCAGCTGTGGCCCAATCCATTTTTTAAAATTATCTTCCAACATAAAGAAGTATTTCAAATCCTAAATGTAGGGGCTGGAAAGGAAATCTGAGAGAGCACTAGAACAAAAAAACAAGGGGGTTGTCACCTAACAAACCGTTCAGATAGATAAACAAGACTCAAAAGCAATATAAACTCAGTGTCTGTCTTGGCCTTGTAAGATGTGCCTGGATTGGGAGCATTAGTTTTACTACCCAGTTTTAAGGCACAGGTGGCTATTCCAGCAGTATGCAAAGGTTACCCAGCAAACATCTGCTCACCTGGGGAATAACATCCCCCAACATCTCTGTGTGCATCATACACTAAATGGCTGCAGAGCTGGTCCTTTTCCAAAAGTCTGAAGCAATGAAATTCCCTGTCTAGCTTCTCCTACCTTCAAATCTCATGTCTACAGAGTTTCTGGTCTTTTTTTACCATAGTCCTACACTTTACTTCTGTGAAAACTGCCTTGTAAGTGTTCTTACCACCCATTTATGCAAAGGGAGACAAATGCAATTTCCTTGCAGTTGCATAATCTCATCTGTATTCATAGCTATATGAATACTGATGCAAGTTTTTCCCTATCCCTTTCCTTTACCCAATACAAGGATCCTGTAAGGAAGAGTCCCAAGGAAAATCTGAAAATTTGTTGTAGTGACTCACATTTATTATGCCTCAGCCAGACTTTTCTTATATAAGGCTGAGTCACTCATTCGCTGAACCTTTCCAAAGAAAGAAAAAAATAAGGGTGCTTTTTCTCAGTACTCAAGTCTTAGTTTTTTATGTTGCAGCAACACGGATTATGGCTTCATCAGAATTTTTATTTAATTTTCTGTGACTTTCCTGGTTTTCTTTTCAGTATTTCTTTCATACAGCAGCATCCTTATGCCACTTGAACTGACCTGAGTCTTGGGTTGCCAGACAATACAGCAGCTTCTCCAGGTGAAACTGGTTCTCTTAAAACCTCTTTTTCCATTTCACATGCTCTGAGTATTCCATATTTGTTTTTCAAAGCCCCAACAACACACATGTGACCGAGATGTATTTGTCTCCCTGTGCCTACAAATGTAATTGAGAGGTCATTCCTAGTTTATACCTCAGAATTGCACTGCCCTATATGCAGCCCTCACCCCACTGGCTGCCCAGCCTGCCTGCTTTGGGGAAACAGAGCAGACCTGCGTGTCTGCTAATTTGTTGTGAACCTGAACAAGCCTCCTGTGACTGTGATTCCTGCCAAACTTCTCCCCAGATCCTTCCTGCTGGTCTCTGTGAATCCAACACATTTGAAACAAAATTCTAGGACAACTCTCTTTCTGACCAGATGGGGTCAATTACTCTAGGTGAAATTAGAGGAAATTGGCATCTCCACACTACTCTTAATATTTTTTTGTCTTTCAGGTTTAAAGTACCCATATTTTCACATTAGAAAGAAAATTGTGGTCCACATCTAGTTTCCTAAGCTTCACTGGCAAATCTTGACTATGATGTTGGTGGGCACTGTGTAAATGGCAAAAAAAACCAAAACAGATTTACCAGATTTTCCTCAGAACAAGTTTTAGGAACCCATGTGGTTTCAGCTACCCTTGAAAGGATGATGTAGAAAAATAACCTGTCTTCACCTTTTACAGTTACATAGTAAAAACCAATGCAGTGCTTTTGTCCAGTAGGAAAACAAAGTGAAAAAAGGCATGCTGGTCAGTGACTGGCAATGAAATCAAACATGGGGAAGTGTAGCTTGTATCTTGCAGGGATCTGGTGCCCATGTTTGTACATCTACTGCCCAGCATACAGGAGTATAACTGCAAGCCTTTATGCATAGCAGCTGCCAATGGGCTTCAGATTTATTTGGAGGGGAAGGTCTCTGAAGTTAGGCAGAGTTCAAGCCCCACTTCTAGTTTGACCCTTGCCTGGTGGATGGCTCCCACACCTCTGAGATTTCTAACTATCACATCATATCCATCTTTCTTCAAATGAAAGCTGTCCCAAAGTGGCTAATCACTGTCACATCTTTTCTCCAGCAAGGGCCAGTCAGGGATTACACACATCTAGCTCATTTAGACAACTGTATCAAATACCTCTGCTGATAGATTGACATCAAATATTTGGCTTCAAATATGGAGATGCTTCAGGCAGAAACACATTAAGGCCACAAATTCATAGAAACCTTAAGCCACCCAAAGCCAGCCGAGCTGACACTTCTCATTCCCACCCCTCCCCTGCACCTTTGCTGGTATTGCCCCAAGACATCCTGCAGCTTCACAGTCCACAGGATGAAAGAAGTGATCCAGTGAATGATAAACTCAAAACAACAAAAAATAAAGGTAAGTCTCAACATGGATGGGTGGTCTATGACCCCACAGCATGTCCAAGGCCACCAGGGAGGAGGAGGTGGTGGAAGGGTAGGACTCTGTGGGTAGGCACAGGAAGTGGGTAGGCCTTTGTGATGACAGTTAATGCCAGGACAAGTTGGTGGAGACCTGTGGCCACAGTTAAGGAAGGAAGGCAAAGCCCCCAGCAAGGGATGAGTCAGGAGAGCATCAGCCAGGTAGCACAAGAAGATGAATTCTCAAAGGCCCAAGCATGTGTGCTGGTTTTTTCCATTTAAGACTCAATCAACTGTGACTGATTTTCCTAATGTGCATGTTGTAAGTAACTATTTCTGCTTACATTTTACTTTAGTCTAACTGAAATAACAGTGATTTTCACCAAAGATAGCAGATATTTCTTGTCCAAAAAGGAGAGTGAAGTGTAGTGGACCTGAAAACTTTAGATGTGAAAGCTCACCTTCAGAAGTGCCCAAGTCCTGCAGGGTGTTTTCCAGGGTATCCAAAGGGTACAGGAGCCTGTGTCAGCTGAGTTGCAGGAGATAGCCTGGGAGATTGCATTGTGGGTCAGAAAAAGAAATGTGTGTGGTGCCTGTCAGGATCCTGAGCATCCCAGAGAATTTGACTTGTCATTGATGTCTCACCCAGAGGCCAACTGCAGCAGGAGGGATTTCAGCCTCTTAACATCAACATATCAAGTTGTGCTGAAAGCAGAAAGAATACACCAAATGTTGATTTTGAAAATGAAATTTGATCTGTCCACTTTTTGCACTGCCAGTTTTGCACTTTCTTTTCTGTTGACACAGAAGAGGGTCAATATTTGCTATTCTCAGGCTCCTATGTGCTTGCTTCAAATACATATTTGCATGAAGCTCAGAACTACCAGGGTTTTTTGACAGTAAGCTAATAGAGCAAAAATGAACTCGGCAGTGTTAAAAATGAGTGGGAAACTTCTCCTCAAACTACTAAGTCTTGCGGACAATGTTTCAAAGTACTTGCCTCACTTAAGTACTCTGTAAATATGACTTCCAAGAAAAAATTGCTGTATTTCAGCTCTAGACTAGCCTGAGCCACACCATAGCTCAGCTGTTGAAACCAACTTCTGAAAAGATCCCTGTGAATACAATTTTGTCAGGCAGAGTTGGTGCTGCAAGCCAGGATCAGCTGAAGAAATGTGGATTACATCTGCCTCACTGAATCCTGTTATAATCATTATTACTTCACAGCTCATATTTTCTTCCCAGTGCGAGGCTCTCCAAGCTCAGGAATTTGCTGAACTCCTGGTAACTTGCCACACACACTAACAAAGCTGGCATTTATCATGGCTTGTCAGAGCAGCACTGCAGCCACTGTGTTCCTGATCCCTGCTCCTGCATGAAAAGCCCTGGGCCCTTGCAGGCAGGCAGGGTGAATCCACACCCTCAGTATTGCACGGTGCCACACTGCACGCTTCTCACTTGCCCAGAACATGCTACCTGTGCTTTGCCTCATTTCTCTTGCCCCCAGCTTTGGTGAGATGTAGCTGCTTAAAACAACTCTTCCCCACCTCAAAGGCTGATGCTCTGCTCTCCCCTCCTTCTGTCCATTTTCCGCCAGCACGGCTCTGTTTCCCTAGCTGGGCTTTTCCACACAGTTCCATACCTTGCAATAGTGGCAAATGTCAGTGCTGTGACTGGACCCACTGCTGATGGTCGGGGCTGGCACCAAAGGCAATTGTAATACTGTAAAACAATTCATGTCCTACAGTAGGCATTCCCCATGGCTACCAGCTTTGGTGCAGGTATGTATGAAAAGGAAATCATGGGGCCCTGTCAGCTCTGTCTCCTGGCTCAGCTGGCAAACCCTGTGTGATGTTAGCGGATAAAGGAACAGTCCAGCTTCTCAACAGCTTCACCAGCAGCTTCTTCAGTTCATTTTTCCATTTATGAAACATACGTGTTTTAAAGGTCACAGTATCATAGGCTCTTGGTGTTTGCAGAACATTTATCTTCACTGAGGTAGCATTTGGTTTGGCTGTTTCTGCCTATCATATATGGACTTTGCCAATTCTTTTATATTCTCCTGGCAGGATTAATGAGCTCATGGCTCACCTTTGTATTTTTAGTGCTTTTGTATTACCATACTTTGGATAGAACTACACAGCTCCCAAAAAGTGTTAGAGAGACCTGAAGAAGTCATGAAAGAGACAAGCTCAAAATCAACTTCCTCTTTGCCTCCTTTAGAGCTCCTTTAGTGAGCCCTGAATACAATGCAACTGCTCCCACTAACTTGCAACATGTTGAGCTTACTTTTCTAGGCATCCAATATTGGGAAACAAACATTCAAAACTACCATGTCCTGTTGCCCACACTTCATTCTTCTGTTAAGATGAAGAGTGAAGTGTGGGGGGAAGACAATAATTATTAGTATAACTAACTCTGTACAAGGACTAAGATCTACTAACTATCCCAAAAGTAAAACCTGACTCCAAAAAGTAACTATTCTCAACTTTTAATTTGTGTATGTTAAATAATAATAATAATAATAATAATAAAACAAAACAGATGAGGGAAAGAAAGGGGGTCTTTTCTCTTTTCTTCATTTTATCCCTCACTGCAGCATAATTGTTGAAGATATTTAAAGACATTCTCATCCTTTTCAACTCTTTTTTTTTTTCCCACAGCTGCACATGGACTGCTGTATTTGTGTGAAAGTGGGGAGACAGTACACAGAATACATGAACAGATATCTTGTTTCTTTCTCTTGGCAACTCTGGGGACTACTTGCACTTTTTCTGTTTATTTTTTAGTTTTACCTCAAAAATTTTGGATACCAAAAATACAAAGGACAGCTCTTTTCACCTTTATCTCTGTACCAGGCAATGTTTTTACTACCTTCTGTATCTTTACCAATGTTGAAGTTTTTAATGGATGCTTTTCATCCCACTTTTTCTTTCGTGCAGGGCATGCTAAAACTCACACATCCTCATGGGCCAGGATTAAAAGGCCCCACCACCCACCACATCAGCCAGAGGAAGAATATACCCCAGTGTGAGCTCTCCTGTAGCCAACTCTGCATTATCCTCTGCATGCAGCTTCTCTGGGCTATGCAAACTTCACAAAACTTCTCAGTGGGAGATTGTGGGTGTCCAAAAGTACACCAATATGGGTACAAAAGTACACCAATATGACAACCAAAGGGATTTTCAAATATTCTCCACAGTCCTATTTCAAAAACCAGATTCCTTCAGAAAATTGCACCGTTGTCACCTGCATTACTTGGCTTTCTAAAAACCTTTGAACTCTGAAGCATAGGCTCTTTATAAAACCTGCTGCAATTTTTCCCTTCTCTGCCAGCCCTAAGACTAGGTTTCACAGGCTGCTGAAAGGAGGAGTGACATTTCCAGTACCTTTCCTTTTCACATAATTTAGCCTGTGCTTTCAATGACACGTCATTTGTTGGGTCTAAACCACTCTCCTTACATCCTTACAGCTTTCCCAAACCATGCAGGGTATTGGGTACCACCCCACATGGTAAGCTCCTTATCCCTGGGCTGGCTGTATGTGGAACAATTACTTGGATACCCTTTGAGGTGAGGTGTGGTTTGTGTTAGCATGGTAAGGGCAAAGGCAAACTTTTGCATACAAATAGTATTATTAGCCCAAGAAAGGGCTGAGTTCCTATAGGAATTTTTTTCAGCGCTCCAGACAAGTCTGAGAAAGCACTGCCTTTGTATTGCCACTGCAATACACTTGTTGCAAAGGCCAGGGGTGTGTCCCACCAGCTCTGGGCACCTGCAGCAGCTTCAGGGCACCTGCAGCACCCTGGAGGCAGCACCAAGCTGGAAACAACAGCACGATGCAGTGCCTTGCACGTGCAGCTCCCTGCTCCTGCCTTAGCCAGTGCACTGGCAGCACCTCCACCAGCTCTTGTCTCAGAGGTGCTTCTGCCAAACAGAGAGGCTCAACCCTCTCCATGCCAGGGCAGGCTCCTCTCATCAGTGTCTGCTGCCACTGGTGAGCTTGCCCAAGAACACATGGAACTTCTCATAAATACTGTGAAAAAACAGGCCAGTTTTATCCTGATAGGCATTAACAGAGTACCTAACATACCTGTGGGACAGAGGAGAGGGAGAGGCCTTGCAGTCTGGCTGGATTTGCACACAATGCAACTTGAAGCTGTAGATAGCCCTTGCAGCAGACAGCCCACGCCAGGGCAAATCCATCAGCGTGCATCCTAACTGGAGCCTAAGGTGTCCAGAGCAACAGGTTTTTTTCATTTTCAGCAAGAGAGGATCAAAAAAGTATTAATCAAAGTATATATCCATCCCACTAAGCAACTCTACCTCAAAATATATCCTCTTTCATGTAGAAAAAACACTTATTCTGAGGACTGAAAATTGCTTTCAGACTTCTAACCTTCCCAAACTGCTGTGTTTTTACGTTTCTCTATTCATCATGAACTTAACTCTCTTGTTAGCCTTTGGGCTTTTTTTAGTATCTGTTGGAGAAACTGCATGAAGTAAGGTGCTGATTAGATGCACACAGTAATTCATACCCAGGTTGCCTATGATATGTAAGAAGCACTACTAACATTAGTAGGGCCATACATTCTTGGGGGGTTTACCTGCACTGTGAACACAAGCAACAACAGTGGTGGGTTAAAGTTCCTCAATCTCAAGCTAAGGAACTTTAGGAGGGACTACATCCATTCTGACATATTTATGAAACCTTTAACTTAGAAGCTTTCAGTTATCTTCAGATACATGCTGTGTGTGTCAGAAATGAACAATCCATCCCTGCCTTATAATCTGTGACTTGAAAAGATTTAAGTTGTAACAGACTCCTCTGCTGGAAAGGCAAAAGGCTAAATTGGACTTAGTGGGTGGAATTTAACACAATACTCTCTGCTCTGACAGTCCTTTTGTAACACCAAAGCTGGAAAGCAATATTCTTGGCTCTCTGATGTTCAGCTTTCTCTGTCTGTAAAAAGGGATTAATAGTACTTACCTAGCCCATAGACATGTTGAGACAATTTACCTACCTTACAGTTTTCAAGTCTGCATCTGAGAGATGCTCTACAAAAGCAGGCTATTATTAAATGTACAGCCCTTTTGGAAAAGCAGTTAAAAAAAATTAGTAGCATATTCATGTGTGTTCTGTAGTCTTTTTTCTTTTCATTGATGGTCTTCACTAAGTATTTCTTGCGTATTTTAAGAAAAATATGACTGAAACCTAAGTAATGTCTGCCAGAGAAATCATCTGTCGAACAATACCAAAAAACTGGGCAGCTGAAACAGAAGAAGGCCTTCACCATCTCTTGGAATTTTCCTCTCTTATCAGGTATAAGCCTAGAAGACAATGGAATAGAGCATCATAAATCACAGACATCTGCATGGCATTGTCTCCCTTGGTGCTTACTGCATAGAACATGTATTTTGCTGTGTTTAGTCATTGCTTCATGTGAGCAATGATCCATTTTGATACAAAAATTCTCTTTTGGTGGCAAATCAATGTAAGTGGATTCATTAAATATGTTTTCCTTTGAATGTGTGACTGTGTTTCACCCTTCTCAGAACACAAATGCTGCTGTGCATCACTGCTGTGTGAATCAACAGGGTTCTTCTAATTTTACAGGCACAGACAGAAAACAAGAAATGACACCTGTTTATTTTTTTTACCACAAGTTAAAAATATCTCAAAACAAACTTCTTTGTCACACAGGAATTGATTTTTATCTTAGGAAAAGCACGAAGTAGGAGTATTTTCACAGAAGAGAAAGAAAGTATTCTGTACATTCACTAGCAGTAGTGAGAACTTTAGTCCTCTGAAGATATAAATATATATATATATAATATATATGAACCTCCTACAGCATCTGCCTCTTCCCTGTATTGTTATTGTTCCACCACCAGCCTAGGCCCCACTGGTGCTGTTTGGTTCAGATGCTTCTCCAAACCAACAGCTATTTTTCAGCAGCCATCTCCTCTTTGGTGTCTTTTCACCTCATTTTCCCTGGACACACACATGATCTCAAATGGATGCAAGAGCACTATGGCCTTCTCTTCTCCAAAGGAAAACTAGAAAATGCAACCGGTCTATTTGCCTCTGCCACCAAATTAATATTGGAAACATCTTTCAAATGACCTGGCAGAAGAACTAAAAGTAGCTCCTTCAAAACAATTTTAAGTTGCTCTGTGCCTGACATAGATTTTACTTTTTTAAGCAGAAGGACAAACCATGACAATGAGCTGATAACCCATGGTCAGGGATAGCTTTGAATTTCATGAGTGAACTCTTGCTAGCTTCTGTCAAAAATTCAGTACTTACATAAACAAATAAACAAAAAACCCCTGACAAATCCAAACAACCTCCTCCCCCAAAAAATAAAGCAAAAAACCAAAACAAAACCAAACCCCAAAACAAGCCCCAAACCTATGTACTTACCCTAACAATAAGAAGAGTTCATTGTGTAAGTTTGTACTTAGAAAGCTTTACAAATGCATTTTATTTACTTCAGAGGCAAGAGCATCTCCACCAGAGCTCTTCCAGCCTGTCAACTGCATAAATTCTTCCAATTAGATTTCTTCTTTTTACGAGACAAGTTAGGAATCCACTGGAAAAGATCAGTCCCAGCTTTAGTCAACATATTCATTTGCTGCTTATGTAGTATGCCATTAATATTTTGAAATTATTAGATCTGAGATCTTTTTATGAACAAAAGACAAATATCATCTCCCCAAGAACATCAACATGAGACAACACGCTTTTTAAATGCTGTTATTTCTCCATCCTCTGTTTCTTAGAATATCTTAACACTGACCCATTTAAAGTTACTAGGGAAAATAATTTCTTGGCTGTCATTTTGCAAAGTTTCACTGTAAAATATGTTTTTATATCTCCATTACTCCATTATGAAACTCTGAGAGCTGGGGCCAAAGAGCAAACCTAAATTGGGAGGGATATTAAGCTATAGTCACCATGCAGCAAAGAGGTTCACTGTAGCTATAGTTCAACTGATCCTGCTCATTTGGGGTCCACACAAATGTATTAGCTGAAAGACCAGGAAAAAAGCAATAAGGAAGCTTTCTTGGGAGACCAGAGCATCCAGGTGAGCCTGACTGCTTTGCAGCTGCCTGCAAGCTGAGGTGACGATTCTGAAAAGCAGCAATTGCAATTTTGTGATAGTGCTTTATGGCACAACCATTTTAAAAACATCACAGTCACTTGTTCTTTCAAGAAGGCTCATACATATTAGGAAAAACCAAACTGTTTCACTATGAAAAAAAACATCTAAGCCACTGGGTTTTGTCTAAACCCAATTACTTGTATCTTTAAACTCCCAAAACAGTTTGTTGTCACTGAATGTGACTGACAGGTTACAGTGAGATGCACAAGCAATTAGGAAAAATTTACTGTTTCTTTCTATATGCCATTCATTATTTCAAGCTGTTGAACTTGGACCGACTTGGTGGATGGAACAGATTTTCCAACAGGTAATTGACTTCAAGAAAAGGCCTGGAATAATTCTAGCTGGCTGTTACACTGGGAATGAGTCTCCCTCCATTAATTAATCATTCTGAGGAGAATTTTCTTTCTGAATAAACTCATTATTTTTAAACATATGACATTTAGCTGTATAAATAAACTCTAGAACTGTGATTTAAAATGTGTGCTAACTGTAGGCACGACATGCCATGGATAGCAGAGCCTCCTCTGCATTTTCTGGAGTGACTTTATCTTCTGATTACAAAGAAGTGGGGGCAGGGAAATGAACTCACTTGTGATTTCACCCACTTATAACCAGGATTTCTTTACTTGCATGATTGTTGCATTTAAAGACACACTCAAGGAAACATCAGCTGTTCAGCTGGAGAGGATGAAAAGGTACTGAAAGACAAAAACAAAAGCATACCCAAAAAGGACAAAGCCCAACCAAATACAAAAAAGGATGCAACAAATCAGTTGTTTTAACAGAGACATCCTCCCCTCTGTTCAACTCTATCAGTTCAGTGAAAGTCAGTCAGACCTCATTTCATTTTAAAAACTGATTTTCACAGTATGAGGCTTGGACAGATATTCTGTTCCATATCTTGTTTTAAGATCTGCTAACAAGAGGCTACAATCTCCTAGGTAATTTTATCTCAAGTGGATTGAAATTTCTCATCAGCAGGACTGGGTAGAAGTTTGCCTCTAATAGAGAAGCTGACTTTTAAAAAACATCCCTCTGGTAAAACAAACACTGAGCATCTGGTAACAGTTTCTGTCTGCAAATCTAAAAAAAAGCCAAAGAAAATTTTTCATACAATCAACCATAAAAATATACAACTCATTCCTGTATCTGACTAATGGAATGGGATTAGTTCTAGTCCTCATTATTGGCAAAATGTTGTGGTGAGAAGTTTACACTGTGTTCCTGAAATGAAATACACTGATGGATGGCAGATCCACTGTTTGCTGGACCATGATGATCTGGACGCCGAGGTATGAGTCTCTGCTGAAAAGAACGTCTGCAGATGAACCTTCTTTAAGCATTCAGTACTAGCCACAGTCATCTACAGGGCATCACCCTGACCCAGTGAGGTCATTTTTGTCCTGCCAGTGCTGCTCTGAATTAGTGCCCTAAACCAGGACAATTAGCTATTCAGAAACAGTAAGTGAATACTGGCTTCAGACTCAGTCTGGACCACTTGGCTATTGCCTGTTACCCCTTTCTCTCTCTGCTGTTTTCTAGTGTTCTTAGAAAGGAACCTAAACAGTTGCTCACCCCTATCCAGGCTGAACTGGACACAGGACAACTCTGGTTCAAAAACCAGTTCCTGCCACTTCTACCAAAGAAGAAACACCATCTGTCACAGCACTATTAGCATTTCATTAGATGTCACAAAACTCCTTTCCATGCCTGGTACACCAGTCCACAGCAGACAGTAGGTGCGTGTGGTTGGCAAAGTATCCAGACCCTTTATGGACTGGCAGACAGACAAAGCAAAGACCCATAGGCTACAAGTGGGAAGGAAGCCATTAAAAATAGAAAGTCCCAGCCTCCTTGGGTATTAACATGATGCTCCAGAGTGTACAATTAGAACAAATATTAACATAATCATTGGGTTTTAGGGCTCCCATTTTAAAGCAACATTTTTCTAGTAACACCTCTTCAACATCTCTCCTCCATTCAGCTACGAGGTATTAAACTGGGCCCAAGCCAGTAACAACAGTGGAGCCATCCCACCTGGCAGTCCCAGCAGTCTGCTCCATCAGTTCCCAGTTCCCACAAGCCTATTGAGCAACACATATAGAAAGAAAGCTGCAGCTGCAGCTCTGGCTATGCTTCACTCAGAAGGTATGCACTCCCTATTCCAAAACAGCCACAGCTTTATTAAAGCCCTCAATAAAAAAAACTAGGAAAAAAGAGAATGAACTCCAAATTCATTAAATTCATTTAAACTTTTTCCAGTCGCTGGGGAAGCTCCAGTCTGCATGATGATTACAAAAGCAAAGCATTTAACAGCCTTGCCATGCAATTTGAATGCATCTGTACAAGACAAAAATTCAAACCTTTCCTACTCAAGCTATCAATCAAAGTGAAGCTAAAATTACAGTTTAACAAGAAGGTATACATGTTTTAGTTAGCAAATGAGGCAAGCAGGGCACATTATTTTTAGTTGCAGTGATGAGGAAAAGAGTGAAAAATAGAAGGAGGAAGGAAGGAAGGAAGGAAAAATTGTGTCTCTCCATTTGGCTCAGGCTTCTGAAGTTTTAGTTAACATTGGCAGCATTTGGATACGATATGTCTCCTAATGGCATTCAAGAAATCTCTTAGACTGAACTATTGCTGTGCATGTAATTATATTGTAATTTGGGGTTTTTTTTAAAAAAATGAGCTAGAAAAGAATGACTGAGCTTGCATCACACTTGCTAATAAATTGTGAACTGTTTTTAGATGACCCCATGGGGCCAGGATTACCATGAACCACTGCTTTTCCAAGCAGATGCTCACCAAAATCCAATGTGCATCAACATGCATTTTCTCCTTGATTCCAAATGCTTTTCAGCTGAAGCCACAGAAAACTTTCAAATTGCTTACGACAAAGTCTCGATCAGCAATGATTTTCTCTCTCTTAAATTATGGAAACAATTGCCCAAACACAGCCATCATTCATCTTCCCTAATACCATATAAAAACATGCCAGTTGCAGGATCACTAATCAGATATTTAGGCCGGTCCTTTGGACCTGAAGTTAGCCAAGTTTCCATTCTCCTTGGATCAGCAAAACAGCTTCCCATAACACTGCATGATGGAGGAAGGTATCTAATTTATCTTGCAGGTGCAAATTGCTGAATATATCAACAAAAGTCATTCCTACATACAAATTCACAAATACATTCCTACATACCAAGGAGCTCTCATTCCAGCATGGTTATGGTTGTTGTTGTTGAATGTTTTTTCTAAATGCTCTTTGGAAAAATTCTCACTCTTCCAGCTTTAACTCTGCCCCCCATATATATATATATATATATATATATTTACACACACACCCCACCACAAACACAGTCATAACAGTGTTAGGAACAAACAAGTCCCTCTCAGCACTTCTTGAAATGTAGAAGACCATGACTGTGGGTGCTAGAACTCTGTGTTTACCTCATCTTTTGGCACATTTTGCTCCAAAATCACAATCCTTTACTCTGGCTAAGGCTTATCCATCCATATGCCTGGATAAGGCACAGCCAGCACTGAATTCAGGTCACAGAAGTTGGACATTTTTGCTAGAATTTAATTTAAAGAGAGTTGTCCTCTGTTAAACCGCTTATCATAAACAATGCAAGGCTGCCTTTTGAAAAAGTTGTGGCAGAACCCTTTTTGCCATAGACAAGAGGTCACTGCTGAATATAAGCGGTTTTTCATAGTAAAACAACTTTCTTTTTACTAATGTTCAGTGGGAAAGACTCAAGGATGCCACTCAACCCATTTTCAGAAAAATCAGCCAAACAAAACTGGAAGCAAAGGCTAAGCTGTCTCATGATATCAGAATTTTCTGAATGCTTCTCATGATGAATGGGGAAGGCAGAGGAAATATCTTTTCCTTTTCATAATTCTTTCCCCATGAGGAATAATTTCCCAAAGGACTTATTTAATCATAAATTACAGCTAGTAACTCACTGAAGAGGGGAAAAAAAAACAAGTCAGTAATGAAGAATGAACTTTTTGGTCCCAGCAGGGAACTGAAAGAAGCAGCTTTATTCTATTACTATTTAGCCCATCCTGAGGTGTGACTCATTAGTGCTTTCATGGGTCACCAGGATATTTTGGTCAGTCTTTTAAGAACAGTCCGATCTGTTTTCCTGTTGTTTTCAGGGCTCACACTGCATTTTCTTGTGGTTTCTAGCACTCTCCTAAATGCTGGAGGTGCTTGAGGTTCAAGACTGCACTTAGGGGATAAAAAGGTCACTGAGCCAAAAGGAACAGATATAGTGAGCCTTTTTTCCCCACCAGAAACCACCTCAACATTTTCATTAAAGCAGAAGTTTGAATTTCTGAGCAGCTGCCAGTTCATGGGTGTGAACAGATTCAGCAGGGCAGGAGTGCTCTGCTGGAGTGGGTCTTGAGAGCTTGTTGTGCTGTGCCCTGAGCAGGGAAGAAGACCACAAGTGAAGTTTGTGGAAGAGAAACATGGGCAGGCTAGATGGCTGCTCTGACAGGAGACTGTTTCAATGAAGTGCAATGTGTACAGAAGGGTCTGGGGGTGGGAAGGCCACCGTGTTTACTAACTTTTAATTTTCAACTCGGGGGGTTAGAGAATTCTGTCACAACTGGCATATGTCCTGGAAAAAACCAAAACTTCTCCAACTGGTGTTAATACAAACAGGTCCTGTCCCCAGCCAAAGCAACTCAGCAAGCGAACAGCATGGGCAAAACAGGAAAGTTTGAGAATGAAGTCAGAGGTAGGAGTTGCTGGGAATGGAAAAGTGACAGCTGAGAGCCAAGTAAGCCACCTGAAATAAAGTCAAAAGCCTCCATAAAGTGACTGTTCTCCCCCAAGCCATCCAAGCATCGCATTCAAAGTGTTTCATTATCTTCTGAAACCTGGTGAGTTCACAGCTTGGTTAACTTGGTTAATTTTGACAGCAAATCTCACAGTTTAATGGCCCTTTTGTCATGTGTTGTCTTTCTCTGTAGGACAACAAAACAAGAGTAAGCAGGATCTGGGTAAAGAGAAGAACAGCGGGGAAAGTGAAATGGAGAATTTCAACAGATTGGAGAGAAGCAAGAAATGTGATGGTCAGAAAAAAGGGAATGTCTGATGTGGAAGAAAAAAGATGACAGAAGAAGTGCAGGCTGCTGGACACATCAAGAGTACCCCAAGACATGTCTCTGCAGGTTGCAAGTTTCACAGGTGTTGGTTGGGGGGCCTGAGAGCCGAGAGCTGTGCTGGTAAACTTGCATTTGGAGAGGGATCAACCTAGGACACAGCAGTACCAGAGAGGAGCACTCCCCCAAACTGGCCTGTGCTGCCACAAAGACCAACGCAGAGGCTGCCTCGCATTCATGACTGATATGAGTCCTCGTGGTTGCAGGGAAATTCTGTTGCTAAGCTGCTCCAGCTGCAAGCCTTAATAGTAATTGTTGTGTGCATCTCGTTCACCATATTTATCAGCCTGGAAAATTAGGAGATGAGGAAAACAAGCAAAGTCATGCTATGCTTCACTGGGTCTTCCCCCTTAACATGACGTGTCACCAGCGCCAGCCACAATGAATACAGAAAAGAAAATTTGGGCAGCTCCAACCAGATTGATTTGCACCCACTAAAAGTATTACGTTGGATACCACAAAAGCAGTTTACTTGAACTCATCACAGTTAGAAATAGATGTGTCCTTCAGGAAGTAAAACTACCACAAAAGAGTGGGGGCTTTGTTGCCCCTTTATCCTTGGTGGACTCTTACTGTTGGATGTTTTCAGGCACTCCAGAATAACCAATTTCTTTCATATGGTAAAGCCTGGTAATAAGCGCTTCCTGCTCCCATGTTTTTTGGGGTTTTTCTTTGCCAGACTGTAACCACTTGGTTTGAATTAACCCTGATGGCTTTGCTTAATTTTTTTTTCCCTTTTTAAGCAAAATGGTTGGACTGTTTCCAAAGCAGAAGCTGTTGTTTGTGATTTTATGCTTACAAGATCCTTGCACAAGCAACTCCAAACCCTATGCTCTGGAGCAATGACCTGGTATTTGTCTGACACAGCCTTTACATCAGAAGAGTAAAAACTCGTGTAAAAAGTTACCCTAATTATGGGTAACTTGGGACGTGGGAAAAAGAAACTGCAAAAGCGAAATTCACCTTTAACAGTTCACACAAGCTCCACAGAAGTATCTAGCACAACTTCACATCTCCAAAACTCACCAATGTTTGGCGTGTTCCTGCTTTTTCTGATTTTCTGGTGAGAAAACACAAAGGATCCTGGAGGCAGGGGGTCTGTATCCAACTGACAGCTAGGTAGGAAAGAAGGAAAGAGAGAGATTTTACTTACCAGAAAGTAATACTGTGCTACACACTCACCACAGTGCAGAAATGGACCAGACACGTATTCAGTGCCTTTTACAAACACTCTTAAAGCCAGTTCTGTAATTGTGATATGAAGGAATTACCAGTGTTTAATTCTCCCTGGTTCCATGATGTATTTCCAGCAACACAGGAGTTAAACAGGCAGCAGCTGAGCTGAAAACAGGGACCAGTTGTTCAGATGCAAGACAATAAGCTACAGAGGGTGATGTGGCTACACAGAGAGATCCTGTGATCTGGACTTGGAGAGAATGTCAGGGAGAAAACAAAAGAAATAATAATGAATTGTAGCACTTGGGCTTTTCAAACTTGGTATGATCATTAACTGATGAGATTAACTTGAAGACAAAGCCCAGGCAATGACAGTATAGGTAAAGAAATGAGCTCAGGGGACCAAATAGCCAGGAAAAGGGAAAAGGAATCTGCTCTGGATAAAGACCCTGTTGGCCACAAAGCGTCAACCTGCCCTGGTGTACATCTTCAGAGAGTTACTTCTGGGAATCTGCTGAAAAGCTGAGAACAGAGGTGGGAGCTTACAGAGGCCATAGGTCAGGCTCCTTTGCCAGCCACTGGAACAAGCAGGTTTCACGTGCTGCTTTTAGGGTAAGCAAAAGATCCTAAACAAGGAGCCTGAAGAGCCTTTGAACTGCCATCCTAGTAGAGATAAATGACCTATTTGTTGGGCTGTCCTAGGAACGTCTATCCTGAATGCATAACTCCGTGTTAAGGGAATTTGATAGCATTAATCCTGGATTAGCCACTATCTATTTTTTTCACCCACAGCTGCAGAAGGAAAGTTCTGACCTTGGTGTGCTGATGGAGTGGAAAACATCACCAGTGGGCTCCTAGAGAATGCTGGTGGTCTCTTCCCACAGTAAACCGCTCTTTCTCCAGTGGCGACCTATCTATTGGATTAACAGTACTTCAGTGGAGTGTGGTTATTAGGTTTGCACACTACACTGGCAAGAGAGGCATGTACAAGTCAGAACGGTATTGATGAGCTGATAATCTCCACAAAACCAGGAAGGATAGATTCATCTGTAAAAATACAATGTTTGGAGCTGAACTCCGTAAAAAAATTTGCTTTGGTTTACTTTTCCATCTTCTATGGTTGCACAGGTAAAAGTCTGCTTTTTTTGCAGGAACATCCACAAAAAAATATTTGGATTCAATGACCATTGGTCCATGACTATTGAAAGAAAGTGGAGTGATGGAGAACAATCTGGTAGGAACTATGGATTTATATGGAACATAATAGAGACAACTGCATAATAACTGATTGGTTGGTTCAATAACTGGCCAGGAAAAGCAGAAAGGCCTGAAGTTCTTTTCAGTTATTCCCACCAAAATGGAAGGGAAAAAATCTGAAAAACTTGAGAATTTCAGTCCAGAATAGCAGCCTGGAGCTGACTTCCAAACTGCAGCTGCTGAGCAGAGCTGCAGCACTGCCAGTTCTTTGGCTTCTTGCCTAATGGTTTCAAGAAAGAATTTATATCAAAACCCATTGCTAATACAAGTCATATTTTAAACATTTGATCAGCAATTAAGCTTTGACTTCTCAAGAACTGACAAGTAATTCACAGTCTGTCCCAACAAACTTGGTGTCATTGAAAACATTCTAGGCTAACGATACCAACAATGTCACCAGCATAGTTTCTGTCATGCCAAGAGCTACATTAAAAAGAAACCCATAGATAATTTGGAACAAGAAACATATGGAAGTTATTTAGACACACACAATTGTTTGGGGGAGGTTTGTTTTGTTTTGTGATGTCTTTAATTATGGATCTACAGGAGATCAATGCAAGTATCAAAACCATCATAATGAAATATTTAACCTCCTAGCTGGCTCCAGCAACAGTCATGACTACAAGATGCTGCCACATCCAATCCCTGCAAAGAAACCAAATGGTAACCAGACACTAGATTGCTTGTCAGGCTGCTGCCCTCTGCTCTCCTCCTCTTCTACACATAGAGGCAAGGCAGAATGAACTGCCTATTATGATCATTTATATAAAATCACTGAATATTAAAATGAGAAATGATTGTGCTTTACTATTTGCAGTCACTTGTCCTTCTACTGAGCTTTTCACTTGAAGATCAAAACCTTACTAAAAACATTACTAAATGAGGTCTCAGAGCACTCCAGCATGAAAGACATCTTAAAATCCTTCACTTCTCAAGACAGGAAGCTCAAAGCAGACAGACTAGCTCTAAAATTAATTTGCTTCAACTTATGTGGCACATGGGCTACTTCTCAGGGCTCCAACAAAAGATCAGTATATTGTGTAGTTTTGCATTATTTTGACCCAATTCATCTCTTCCAAGGTCTTAAAAATAACAACGCAGCATGCAGTTTGGAGCTGGAAAATGAAAGCATCTACCATTAACCCACCTGGAGTTTTACTTGCCCCTCCCAAGTCCTGTCAAGGGCCGAGCCTAGGACAAGGGAATGCTGATATCCTGCATATTCCTTCCCACCCTTATTTCTTCATCCACTCATGTTCACTTGCCTTGTACTGTAAACAATTGACCAAACTGGTCTAGAAAAATTAGACTGGAGGACTAGAAATTGCCATGCAACAAAATGACAGTTTGCTTTTGTACTTGCTACTATAAAATCAAAAATACAAGCAGAGTCTTAAGGAAGTAAGTACTTTTAGTAATGTGAATTACTGAATTAAGCTGCATTTATACAAAATAATGCTTCTAATAATTTCTTACTACTAAAGATTTTCAATATTAATTCTGAAGTGTGACCTGCCTTTTAAAGGATGTTGTGCACCACAGGAGCAGTGGATGGCACACATGCACACACACCTCTTTGCACCCATGTATGTCTTGAAGCACATTCATGCTTTCATGGAAAGGAATGGTGGTGAGACAGGAGCAACCTGATGACAGTGTGTGACTCAGCACCGCCACAACAGTGTGACAGCTTCACGCCTGCAACACAGACAGCAGTCCAGTGGCACTGCATCACCTGTCAGTCTGCAGTCACAGCTTCGCTCTCACAAGGGAATACAGAGGAAAAATTGTGGTTGTACACATGCACCAAGAGGCATTTTTGCTTTGGTAACAAAACCTGGGTTTAGTGCTCCTCATTATGTCAAGCCTGTGGGACAACACTGCAGAGGAGCTGTAAGATCAGGCTCAGCTCTAAGAGCCTAAGTCTTACTCACAATGCCCAAACAAACAAAATTAGAAACAGCCATTAAATAGTACGACAACTTTTATGTCCACTCACACACAGGACATAAATCATGTCAAAAGACAAATCAGGGAAAGCCCAGGATATCCTGCTTGAAAGCATCTCAGAGACCGCTTGGCAAATGTGTGCTCCTGCTCTCTCTTCTGAGTAGAGAGCACACTTCTGGAGGCTTTGGCAAGTTCAGTGCCCCTGTACAGCCACCACTACTATCACTGGTATGTACAACACACACAGACTCCCAGGGCAGATCACCCCCTGCCCAGTACCAAGGAGAACACGATAGCCTTTCTCACCCAGGATGCAACAGAACTGGCTTGGTCCTGCCTTGCACTGCATGCCCTTGACTGTCACTAACCTCAGAGAAGACTGGAGGCATGCTGTTAGGCCACTTCATTCTGAACATGTAGGGTTTTAGAAGCCTTTGTCCACCTACTAAGCCTTTCCTTATTGTAGGACTGGGACCTTTAGAAGCCTCTTATTCTGGATGTCTTCTACTGTCATTACCTTCTCTGTCTCTTTGGCTTTCCCCATCTTTTCAGTAAAGCCCACTACTAATCTTCCTTTGTTCCAATGTGACTAAGGGCTGCCTCTGCTCTTACCTTGGTCATTGTACAGCAGATTCTTCATGAGGAAAAACAGAGAAGTGAGTGGAGTGCTGCAGATGGGTGCTAAAAGGGCACCAGGTACCCTGTTGGCCTACCATTTAATGCAACACCTTCCTCAGTGTGTCATTGCTCAGATTTAATTTCCACCAGATGCTTCCCTCAGCCCTTCTATTTCCCTCCACAGTGAGGATGGAGACCTCCTGTAGGAATAGGAGGGCTCTGCCTGGGGGTCCTGGAGAGGGAAAAGGAAACAAGAGTGTAATGGTTTTAGTTCAAACTGGGCGGAAACTCCAAATTTTGTAAAGGTTTCACATTCGCCAACTTTTGGTTCGTTTCCTGGCCAATGCACCAATTAATGTAATGGTTTTGGTGTTTGCAGTTTTATATATGACTAGGAAAACTCAGAAAGCAAAACAAGCTTACCTTAAAATTACAAAAGATCATTTATGCACACAAATTAAGAAGAAAATAAGAAAACACATAAAGCAACAAATGAAATCCTCAAAGACATCCCTTCTCTCCTCTGCTAGTATTCACTTTTTCTGCACACAACATAAAGAAAACAAAACCTGTAAACCCAGTCAATTTTACCATTTAAGAATAATCTTCCGTTCAGTTCCTTTAGGAAAGGAGTCTTGCTGAGGAATAGAGATATGGTCACACGAGGAGCAGTTCTCTGGTGGCTTCCAGTGCCACACGTCTGCAGCAGCCAGAAAAGAGGCTCTGCAGACTGTGAAATCCTACCCAGCTTAGCTTTTCCAACACTGCACATGGGTCATACTCTGCTTTTCAGGGGTACTGGTTAAGGATGTCTCTTCTACTGTTTCCAAAATCACTTTTCATTTCAACTCCTTTCCCTTAGGAGCAAAAAAAAACAACAACTTCAAGTCACTTGTACTAGCACTTCACATCCCCCCTAAACATCATCTATATGGTACAGGAAAAAAGGTCCATTCTCTATATTACCAGAAATGTCCAGCTACATGAGGCCACTCCTTATCCTTCACCCCAAAGAGTCTTTTCACTTCCTCTTCACTGCCTTAGTCTCAAGCTCAGCCTCTCTGTGGTTGTCCTGGTTTAGGACAAATTAGGAGGAAAATCTCCACGAGGAGACAAACCTCCACTACCCCTTCCCCCCAACCCCGGGTTAGGGAAGGAACTCCTCGGAGGAAAAGTGGAAAAAACTGTTTATTAACAAATAACAAAGGAAAAGAACACTCCCCAACACAGAGAAGGAAAAACAACAGCCCCAGATGATACTCAGGCAAGTTGCTGTGAAGGGAGGGCGCCGAGCTTCTTCCTGCAGACTCACG
>VZUI01084633.1:0-13681 GCA_013401135.1 Cettia cetti | reverse complement strand
CTGGCCTTGGACACTGCCAGGGATCCAGGGGCAGCCACAGCTGCTCTGGGCACCCTGTGCCAGGGCCTGCCCACCCTCACAGGGAAGAATTTCTTCCTAGCATTTAACCTCATCCTCAGTTCAGTCTGGGCAAGAAGAGCTTCCCATCATTTCCCCACTAAAGAAAAAAAAATCATAAGGCTTTTACCTATTTACTCCCAATATTTTTAAAGAGGTTTTTTTGTAAAACAAGAGCTTGATAGCATGTTTGAAATCCTCTATTAAATAACTTTATAGAAATCACTCACTGTATTTCTCGTGTGTTTGACCAGATTTTCAAGGCATAGTGGGAAAGCAGAATCACACACATGGCAGGAGGAGCCTGCACGAGAGCCTTGCTGCCCAGCTGCAACACCTACTAGAAATGCAGGAGAAACTTCTGGTGCTTTCCCATGTTTTGGGCTCTGGGACAACAGCCCATGATTGAATTTGGCCCACTCTGAGGAAGCTAGGACCAGAAACATGACCAGCAACTACCAGAGCAGCTTCAGAGAGAAACACAAGGGGCTTGTTGGAAAGAAGTCATGTTTTACCCAAAGTGATTGCTTGACTCAATGGCAAAACATCACTCATGAAAGCTGATTTTTAGCAGCCCTTCAGCTGATTTGGCACTCACAGTTGCAAAGCCACAGTCCACCTTGCTGATTTTCTCAATGGACTCCACGGCGTCTCTCCCCAGCTCCAGGAGCGTGGGGTCCCTCGTGGCACGGTACAGGTACATGGCGCTCTCAATCAGCTCTGCAAAACACCCAAACATTTGCCAGCACAAAGATTAGCAAACCATACACACAGCCAAGATGAGCTACTGCTTGAACTAATTTCAAAATACTCCAGCATAATCAGGTGAACAGCCTGGCTTGCCTGGCTCCAAGCACAGATTTTCCTTTTGTAAGGATGTGCTACAAAGAAATGCCCTCTAAGCAGCCTGCAGCAGCTCAGGTAAGGGTGACTAATGCTCCCTCCCACATTCAGCGAGTGGGAGAGTAGCAAGAGACTAAAAGATTAATACTCAGCTGTCAAAGTTTAAAAAAAAAGTTTCTGGAAAGGATTATAAATAAGAAATTCAATCCTCAAAATACAGGTTTTAAACACTATAGTGGAAATACTCTATACAGACAACATAAGCAACATGCTGTATTTACTTATTAAAGAAACAGGTTTTTATACTTAAACAACTTTGATAGTTAGGGCTGATGAGTATTTTTGGTAGATTTGTCCAGTGTGGATGTCACCTGAACACTCAGACCAAAAGGAAGTTAATTATTCTTATTTACATTTATGGACCCACTAATCAGGGTAATTTTTTTTCTTTTGGTCAGAGTTGTAAAAAATGGAAAAAAAAAGAGAGATAATTTCCTTAATATCACAGACAACATAGAATCTCTCCTATGCAGAACTGGAAGAGTATATTCACACTCACTTTCACTTCCTAAATTTAAAGGACACAAGCAGTCCCTTAAACATTTCACATGACTGAAGCACCCCATGCCTCACGGTTAAGTGTTAGACAATCTAACACTTAACCATGTCAAATCCCACTCTGTGAACAAAATTCATTACCAGGCCACCTTTCTATAGTAACACTATGGTTTGCTTCCTGTTTCCTTCCTGTCTTTGTGACTGGGGGAAAACAAAATGTGCAGCTTTAACTCTGTAAATCCCTGCTCAAATCCATGCAGGAACTGAGTCAGAGCAAAACTGGAGAGGAAATTGTGGTGTTACTAACATTGATCTCCCAACCAGAGCCAAAGCAGGAGTTCATGTCCCTTTTAATTTCAGTTTACCAGGCCTGAGTGGATATCCTTCCCTCTTGTCCACTGTGTATCCCTGGGGAATGTTGTAGAACTCAGGCAGGCCCCCAAACTGCTTCCAGACCGTGTAATAGTTGAGGAAGGTGCGCATGGCATTATCCACATCCCCAATGAGGCTCTGAGAGAAGGAAACAGCAAGTTAGCACATTATCCACACCCCCAATGAGGCTCTGAGAGAAGGAAACAGCAAAGAAACATGGCACTGAAGAAAAACCAGCCCAGGAATTGATGCAATAACACTGCTACAGGCAAAGAAATACCCAGTGACAGAAATGGGGTGTAACTGATACTGGGACATGATGCTTTAAGAACAGCTAAGACTGAAAATGCTGATTTTCTGGCTGGTCACGTTACCACACCTGAAATAATATGAAGAATCTGATTTTTTTTTAAAAGAAGGCTGTGTTTCTTCACATGTTTAGTCAATCACAGCATCCAATCTTAGTTAGGAAAACAAAGTCTCAGTCCAAACATGAAGACTGATGAGAAAGCAAAGCTCTTGATGAGAAAAAATTCACACAAATAAAACATTTGTGAGGGGACAGAAAAAAAGGTGTGAGTTTCTTTTTCCTCACATTTCCATTTGGATTATAGGACCACTGTCAGTGGAGTTTGCTACAACAAAAGTACCCTCCCATCCTGCTAAATGGGAGACTGTAGATAAAAATCAACATTTTCTTCAACATCTTCTATAGGCTCAGGCTACTGCAGATTTCACCAGAGATCAAACCAAACTTTTAAACCTGAACAAATGAGGGTTATATTTGTAACTTTTTCTTGAAGACCAGCCCCTGACAGATGAACAGAATCACCAGGTGCTGCTGGTATGACAGCTCTTACCTGCAGGCCTGGCCAATAGGCCTCCAGGGACTGGAACACAGGCATGGACACTGTTCCTTTGTACATCTGGACCCACAGGTACCAGTCATCAAACTTGGTGTAATTTTTGATAGCTTTGTTATATTCTGTAAAGAAACAGATGGGTAGGTAAGCCATCTGTAACAAAAAAAAAAAAAAAAGAAAAAAAAAAAGAAAAAAAAAGCTTATTTTTAAGACTGAGAGAAGCCCCTTTTTCACTTGAGCCATGTTCAATGACTCCTCAGGGTGCACACTTGGTAACTCTCTCATCAGACTGCTCAAAAGTATTCCAGCAAAGCCTTCAGAACAGTCTTGAATGTGCCCCATTAGATCCTTCATCTCCTCCTGGCACAGCTGCTGGGCCCCTTCCCACAGCAAACAAACACTCACCTAAGAACATGGACATCAGCTCCTTGTCCTGCAGGAGGATGGCTCCTTTAACCAGGTACTCAAAGTAGGAGTCCACCCCTGCCCCAATCCCAGCATCCTGGGCCACCCACTTGGCAGTGATCACATCAATGTGGTTCCCCACCTGGAGGGAGTGAAGGACAAGGAGAGAGGCTCTGAAAGTGGCACAAGAAATCCTGGTCCTTTTTTTCAGACCATCAGTTTCACAGATATGCAATGTCCATTCCATTTTCTCCATTATAGGACAGATTTATCAGCACCAGAGAAATACAAACTGTAGAAAATACAATTTTCTTGCTGTTAATGTATTTTATATATATGATAAACATTTTATGCTGCCAATATCAACGTTTCACTGGCCAAAACAACACATTATAATGCTACTGTAAAAATGAACAGCTTCAACATGAAGTGTCTGGCCCTAATTCTGATCTTACAGAAGAGTACAGAAGGATGGAGAGGTGCAGATACAGAGACAGAGGCCAAGAATGTCAAAGGCACAAGAGCTGCCATGTTAATATTTAAATAGATGCTGGCATTCTTCAGCTTGTGAACAAACCCAGCTGATGGAGAATTAAATACACAACCATGTCTTTCTTAGCAAACTCGAAAAAAAGCCAGCAATGATCAAGGATTTGGAGTATAAATCATAAACAAACAAATCCCAAAGCAAACAGAGGGAAACATTTCTTCATACAGCCTGTGGATAATTTGTGGCAATAAACACAGGGTATAAATAAATCTGTTTCACTTCACATATGCAACACCAAGGCTTCACAGAGGTTTAAAAATCAGCAATAGAAAAGAGCAGGAGACAGTGAACGTGGAGCAAATACTGCCAGCTCTGGATATTGCTGAACCCCAGAGCTGTACAGGCTGGAAATATCTCAGAGCACTTGCCACGCTCTTGTTCTCTTCCCTGGGCCTTTGTCCCACCAGGCATCAGACAGACCTTTCATTTAATCTGCTACAGCTGCTGTCACAAGAGCTGCAGCACCCAGCAGGAGGCATTTGTCTGCCAGCCACATCTGGTGTGGGCCAGAACAATGGGATAATGTTGGGCTGCTGCAGAAAGCAGGGATGGGGATGCTGCAGGTGTTCAGGAACAATGTCAGACACGAGCCTTCAGCCCAGTTAGGAGCACTGTGGTTATTTATCCAACTCCATCTCCTCTCTGTTGGTGCTTTTTTATTTAGAATTGCATGCACAAAGCTACACAAGAAGCAGCCCAGCACATTCCAAGTCCATTCCTCACTCACCAGCCCGATATCCGAGCGGTTTTTCCACAGTGCCTTCAAAGCCTTCCTGGCAACGTCCTCGAACACTGGGTCACCAGTGAGGTGGCTTAAGGTGGCAAATTCCACTATAAAGGTGCCAATTCCAGCAGTACAGGTCACTGGGGTCTCCCCAGGGTTCACTCCATGCAGCAGGTTCACTGTGCCATAGGGCATCCCAGTTGGGGTCTGGAAAGCTGAAACAGGATTTTGGGGTCCCAGGAGTGCTCGGTGCTGTGTTGAACAGACTCTCAGCAAACATGCCTCACACCCCACTGCACACGGCCAGGAAGAGGGGCTGGAGGAACTGCAGGGAACAGAATGATCCTGGGAGGGCCAGGGAGGCTACCCCAAGGTGCACACAGTCCTGGGAACTCTCCCACCTTGCCAGAGCAGCAGACTGCACCCCCACGTTTTCCCAGCACAAGCAAGGTGGTGACTAAACACACTGGCCAGCAAAGAGCAAACAGTGAGGCTGTGATCACCCCATGGCTGCACACAAGGGAACAGTGCCATGCCACGAGGGCACACAGCCCAGCTGCAGCCCACAAAGAGCACATGAGGCAGCATCTTCTTCACAAGCTGCTGTCTCACACCTTTATTTACTATTTATATGAAATATATTTCCCCTCAACAAGCACACTGATGTATTAAGCACACACAGCACTTGGCACGCACACGTCCAACAACAACCTCCCTGCAAATGAAACCTGGAGCACTGAGCTTGGAGCTCAGGGATCACAGGACTGCTTTGGGAGCTGCCTGACGCAGCAGTGCCTCTCCCAGCACAGGCAGAGCCAGCTGATGTCCCCAGCACAGTGACACACAGCACACAGGGCTCACCTGGCAGCAGTTTGCGAGCTGCTTCCTCAGCCATCCTCAGGAGGGGTCCCGAGCACGGCCAGCCTGCTTCCACTTCCAGCCCAGCCTTCCTGGAGAGCAGGTGAGCAGAGAGCAGCCCTCCCACCACTGCAGGGACACAGCACAGCCCGTCACACAGCTGGGGAGGGATGAGCCTAACTCAAATCCACAACACAAGAGGGATTTCTTTCTTGCTGCTTGCTTGCAGAGCAGCAGAAATGTGTGGAGTGACAGGACAAGGGGTGATGGCTTCAAATTGACAGAGGGCAGGGGGAGATGGAATATTGGTATGAAATTCTCTCCTGGCACAGGGTGCCCAGAGAAGCTCTGGCTGCCCCTGCATTCCTGGAAGTGTCCAAAGCCAGGCTGGACAGAACTTAGAGCAACCTGGGACAGTGGAAGGTGCTGCTGCCCATGGCAGGGGTGGAATGGATGATTTTTAAGGTCCCTTTCCACCCAAAACCACTCTCAGATTCTATGATATAATTCTTTTTTCTAGGAAGAGCCAACAATTTCCATGTGACAGCAGCTGTGAGTCATTAGCTATATTTAGCTGTTACTTATATAGCTAATACAGCTATATTAGCTAATATTAGATATTTCACAGGCTTGCCTACAGTCACATAACAATCACAGGGAAATGACACTGGTGCAAATTTGGCACAGCAATATTTGGCAGGACAAACAACAAAAGCATAACTAACAGTTTTGAGCCCTGGCAGTGTCTTTTAGTTGAATGGTACTGAAGCAGTGAGACATTCAAGGTGCAAGACTCCAAAGCCTTTGTGATTTTGAAGAAAAAAAAGAATAATCCTAGAAATTGATGATCTCTACTTCAAAACAGTATGCAAAAGACAAAAGGATAAAATCTGTATGCTTTCAGTGAAAAAAATATTTATTCCAAAGCTGAATACCTCATGCCAGAATACTGAAAGTGCCACATCTACTTCTGCTTTTGTTGACACAGGAAGCAAAAAGGGATGTGCAAAGACTGAAAGGAAGTGACGTTCATTTGAGGTTTTTCTCTCTGTTTATGGGTCCTCTTACTCTGCATCCCAAATTCCCTCTGACCACCCCCTCTGAGACCCGTACAGGAAGGAAACCCAACACAAACCCCACAGAAAACCCCACCTCACCTCGAATGTTTGTTTCAAAGACAGATGCGTTGACATCAATATCGAAGTCCACCCCCTCCTGCAGCACACTGACAACTCGCTGGAACTCGGAAACATTTCCCAAGATCTGCAGGGAAACAGAGAACCAGGCTTGAAGTTCATGGAAAAACAAAGAGCAGTTCAGTATTTGGGGACGATTTTAGTTTGGTTTTACTATTTTGTGAAATATTTAACTACAGATATTACTAAAAACATGAGTGACAGTATCATCTTGTTTCAAAACACTTTTTCCACACACTTTAGGTCTTTACTCCAGAGGGTGTCAGGAAAGGGGCGCTCTGCCACCCCTCCCAGAGGTGATTCAAAAGGAAATGTAAAGTTCTTAGGTCAATGAATAACTGACTTTTGGCACCACCGCATAAAATCCAGGTGTACAGGTGGCACACAGAGGCCGTGAGCAGGCTGTGGGCACTCAGGGCTGGCTCCTACTCACCAGCAGGGTGTCCAGGGCATCGATCAGGGTCAGGGAGAAGCTGCGGAGGAGAGAGGCGAGGTGAGACCCGGCGGAGGGGGCGGCCCATCCCCGCCCCGGGGCCAGCCCTTACCTGCCCCAGGTGTCCTGCCCGTCGCACGTCAGCGGCCGCAGCTCGTCGTAGGGGAAGGCGCTCTCCAGGTAATGCTCATAGGCGTGGTAGAACATGGCACGCACCCGCTCCCTGCGGCACAAGCACGCTCAGCCCCGGCCCCGGCGGGCCCCGCACCGCCCGCTCCGTACTCACCGGTAGGAAGCCACGTCCAGCCCGCGGGCGGCCGCGCCGCTGCTCGCCGGGAGGCACAGCGCCCAGAGGCACAGCAGCGGCCCGAGGAAACGCTGCACGGCCGCGCCGGGGCCCCGCATGGCCGGCTCCGCACCCCGCTCCCGCACCGGGACCCGCTCCCCTTCCCCGAGCGCCTCAGGGCCGCCTCAGCCTTGGCCCCGCCCCTCCTCCCATCCAGCCAATGGGAGCGGCGTTCCCCGCTCCCGGCCCCGCCCCTCTCCGCCTGCCAGCCAATGGAAGAGCTCTCTAGCCTCACCTCGCCGCACCCTCTAACCAATAGCAAAAGTCTCTGCTCCCCTGGCCCCGCCCCGCCGCCCCCTCCAGCCAATGGGAGCGGCGAGCGCTCGGCGCAGGCGCTGGCGGAAGCGCTCGGCGCGGCCGGGCCGCATCCGGGGCGGTGCGGGAGCGCGGAGGGAGCGGGGCGCTGCGGGGGCTTTTGGGGGGTTCCTGCCGCCTCGGTGGAGCTGTGGGGCCCTGGCTGGGGGAATTGTCACCGGGAGTGCTCGCAGAGCAGCGGGAGGGTCCTGCGGTCCCTCTCCGGAGGCTGTAAGCAGCCGTCTGGATGGCAGGAAAGCGCCTGGTAGGGCAGGGCAGGGCAGTGGTGGAGCAGGCGGCGCTTTAGGTGCTGCCCTCAAGCCCCAAATAAAGATAACGAGTGCTGTGACGCTCCCGAGAAATGAGGTGTTTCCGCCCGGGAAGGTGCTGGTGCCGTGTGGGACGAGGCCGTGGTGCCTGGCACCGCTCCCGTGCGCTTCCTGTCGGGAGCTGGGGCTGGAAATGCGCCAGAGTATTTGTGAAGCAGTCGGGGGATTGCAGCGCTGTAAGCATTTCTCCTGACAAACCTTCCTCGCGCTGTTTCTCGCCGTGATTCAAACCCAGCTGCGGGTGAGGTTTGTAAAGCAGTGCCCGAATCCGTGCACGGAGCCCTGCAGTGGTGCCGCCCTCCTGCGCTGGAACTGCGCTCTCGTGTGCTGTGTTCCCCTGTCCCGGGGCAGAGGTGCATCCAGGACGCCGGCGCTGAAAGCAGCGTGCTTCCCTGGGAGGGCACTGAGTCCCCTGGGGCTATCCATAACTCCCCAGAGAAACCACGGGTAAGGGATGCCCCATCCCTGGAATGTTCCAGGCCAGGCTGCACAGGGCTAGGAGCAGCCTGGGGCAGTGGAAGGTGTCCCTGCCATGGCAGGGGGTGGGATGAGAGGAGCTTTAAGGTCCCTCCAACCCATCCTGGGATTCTGTGCGAGCTGTGGCTCACACCTGGAGAGGTTCCCCAGCCTGCAGAGGGTCACGCTGATTTTGGCACCCTGCAGTTTAACCAGCACGGTGAATTTCAACATCAGAGCCATTGGCTGAGCTCTCCCCACTCCAGCATCTTTAGACTTGCATTGGTCCACACCAAATCCCTGCTGTTCTTCCCACTTATGCCCATAAATGAGGACGGGGTGACCCGGTAGGGAGAGCAAAAAACAAGAGAAGTGATGAGTTAACCCTTTAGATAGCAGAGGTGCAACACTTGGAAATCAAAACTAAAACACTTTGCTTGCAGGAGAGGAAGGGGCACAAATAGCCCAACGCTGTCATCTCACAGCAGCTATAGACTCATAGAATAATTGTCTTTGGGAAAGACCCCAAAGATCACTCAGTTCCAACCGCCCCACCGTGGACACGGAGGTTTAGCATCAAGAGGGGCTGGCTGTTGATATTCTTTGAGAAAATAACCCAGTTTAGCCCTCTGCTCGCAGCCTGAGGCCATCCCACTAGGTGTCAGTGCACACCCAGGTACCAGCACGATGGCCCGGACAAACAGCCACCGAGTAATTTTCGACATGCTGTTCATTTGCTGCAGCTGTAATTTGGGTTTCTGGGGCCATTTATCATAACAGTGTCTGCTTGTTGATGCCGTGGCTCAAGGCTGCGGGAGTATCTCGCCGTGTTCTTGGGAGAATCAAACTACTGGAGCTGATTTCACTAAAAGCTGTCACAATACATTACTGGAATGCTTTTTATTAAAGTTCATTTTCCAGTCTGTGATTTAACAGTGTTCTAGAGCACTGCTATTTGCTGTATACTGGAACGGTAATTTCTCTGTCAAAGTCAGTTATTCGGTTCTCAAAGTTGACCACAAGCTTTTTGAAACAGATGCATGAAAAGCAGGACTGGACAGGGCCAGAGCCGTGCCGTGTCCCCCTCCCGGCACCAGGGAGGAGCAGTGTCCCCATCCCGGCCTCGGGGAGAGCCGGGAAGGTGGGGATGCTCTGCCCCTGAGGCCACGGAGGAGCTGGGCTGGGGGAGGCAACACCACGGGTGCTAATTAATCAAAGACCGAAAGAGGGGATGAGCAGAGGGTGGTGTAAGTGGGGCTGAATCCGGGGCTGGGATTCAGTCCCACTGGAAGAAACCAGCAGCTGGGAGAGCCAGCCGGATCAAAACTGGTTGGGAAAAACAAAAACCTGCGTTTGTCACCTTCCTCCCCGTTTCCTCAGGCAGCCAAGCCCCCTGTGGTGGGTTTGGGGGGCAGACGGGGCTGTCTCCTCCCAGGCACCTCCTGAGAGCCGCAGGTTGGTTACAAAGCCCACCTGAGCCAGGTGACTCTTGTGGCCACCACAAACCCCACCAGAAGGGCTGAGAAAGGTCTGTGGGGAGCTGGGTGGGCTGGAGGGGACAGCGCTGTGCTCAGGGTGTCACACTGCTGCACTGCCCCGGTGCTGGAGAACAGCCGCTTCCAGCTGGTGGCATGGAAATCACTCATTAATATGCTCATTAATAAACAGAGCTGGTGGGCTGGGATTGTTTGGAGGCAGGGATGGCTTTCACTGTGTCATATTCTGGGAGACATTGATGTGGTTTGCACACAGTATCACGCAAGTTACATAGGCTAGGCTGCAATAAATCAAAGAAGATGCAGGGAGTGGTGCTTCCAAATGGGCAGAGCACGTTTCTGAAATATTTAGGCTTCATCAGAGTTAAGTGCTTCTTCAGATGCCCCGTTCTATTTCTGTCTTTATGGAAAGGCTCCTGGCAAAATCATCTGAACTTTGGTTTGGATATGGGAGAGGCTGCAATTACAGGGGCATTTAACTCTGGTTTATGACCTCTTTAGGCTGAGGACATGTTTACTGCTTGCTATTACCATAAGTGGTGCTGCTGCCCTGCTTGCAATTTTGATGCCCATTAAGATGGAAACTGTATGTAAATCAGGATCCCTCGTTAATATTTATAATTCATGGTGGGATGTAGGAGTTTGTCTGCCATGAGAAGAACCGTAAACAGGAGGTTTATGTACACTGAAAACTGTTGCTAAGGTGTTTCTCTTGAAATAATTTTCCTTTGCAGATGAACATCAATTCTTAATTTTAGTAGCACACGTAGCAGGATGGAAATGATGATTGATTTTTCTCCAGGTGCTGTGGGCTGCTTAAGTTGAGATTTCACTATAAAAGACTAGACATTTCCAATTGCATTTTATAAGTTCAGAATTGATTTTATTTGTTTAGCACCTGACTAACATAATAAAGGAGAAAAATGTAATTGGGACAGAAAACACAGAAAACTGATGGGCTGCCTGGTTCCTGGCCTTCCTTTAGGTGATGTGATTTGAAGCCATGCTCCTGCTCCAGGTCTCTTCCAAAGTGGGCCACACAGAAGTTTTGGCACTGTGTTCACAAAGAACTGTGGCTCCATGCAGACTTTGAATGTTTTGTGCAAGTCTGGCTCTCTGTTGGGATCTTGACAAGTGAACAAAACCAAAATGGAGTCAGCATCAATGTGTTGGTTTTTAGAATGGGACACCCACATTCCCTGACACCAACAAAGTCCAGAACTGCCCCATTTGCATGAATGAGGCTTCATTTTCTTTATCCAAGATAAGATTTTCCCATGGGGAATGTGGTTTGATATGTTTTTACCCGGCAGATTTGGAGGTGTTCAGGTGGGTGGTGCCTGCAGGCAGAGAGGAGACAGGCAGAATTTCTGTGACATAAATCCATCATGTCCCCACAGCCAAGGAGCACATCCTCAGGGGAGAGGTGAGGTCTGCTCCCAGCCCCTTGCACCAGGATAGTCAGCACAGGCTCCTTCTGCATAATTTGCTTTTCTTGGTGGGCTTGCAGAGAAAAAAAAATTGACAAGAAGGGTTATTTAGCCTTACACATGGTGGGAAAGGGGTGGGACGTTTGGTTAGTGGCTCCAGCTCAGCCAGAAGTTGGATTTTGAAGTTCAAAATTATTGTTGTGTTGGGGAGAATCCTTCACCTTTCATATGAGCATGGTGAGTGTGGTAAGAAGGGCTGAGTTTGGTTAGAAAAGCTGAGTTTGGTTAGAAAGGCTGAGTTTGACAAGAAGGGCTGAGTTTGGTTAGAAAGGCTGAGTTTGGTTAGAAAGGCTGAGTTTGATAAGAAGGGCTGAGTTTGGTTAGAAAGGCTGAGTTTGATAAGAAGGGCTGAGTTTGGTTAGAAAGGATGAGTTTGATAAGAAGGGCTGAATTTGGTTAGAAAAGCTGAGTTTGATAAGAAGGGCTGAGTTTATAGCTGGAGAGAAGCAATGAGAAAAAAATTCCCAAGGCTCTCTGGAAAAACACGTGGCAGAGACATTTTATTCCCTGGTTTATGGTCATGTAAAAAAATTCACTGCAGCTTGTCAGTGAGCAAGGATGTGCTGCTGCTGGGTAAAGGGCAGGGCAGGGGTGAGTTTGTTTCTCTGCTGCAGACAAGGACTGTGTGCAGGAGTGTCTGACTCCACACCGGGCTGCAGGACTGGGGGAGGTGGTGTGGAGCTGCTGGGAGATCTCCCTGGCATTTGGGAAAAGGGGTTTTTGTCCTGAGCTTTTGAGGAGGGACAGGGGAGGAAGAGGGCCACCATCAGCAGCCACTTGGGACAGTCAGGGCTCAGGCTGGGGTTTACACAGGCTCAGAGGCAGAAACTGACCCTGTGCTGTGGTGTGAACAGAGATGCAGCAGAGCACATCTGGAGGAGGCACTTCTCCAGCATTCACCTTGGGGTTGCCTTTTAAAACAACCTGAAACCACCTGGAGCACTGGCACAGGGTGCCCAGAGAAGCTGTGGCTGCCCCTGGATCCCTGGAAGTGTCCAAGGCCAGGTTGGAGCAACCTGGTCTAGTGGAAGGTGTCCCTGGAGCAAGATGAACTTTAAGGTCAATTCCAACCCAAACCATCCTGGGATTCCATGATTAAGGCTGCTACACACTGTATGTCACATATGGAGGCATTTGGGTGACAATCCTGACGGCTGCCTCTGTCCCCAGCTCGGTTTTGTGACAGGGGTGAAGAGTAAGCTCCTCCCTGCTGGTTCTGTTTCAGCTGCTTGGGGTAACAACCTGGAAAACCCTGAAAAACACTGTTCTGTGAAAATGACTTTGATATTTCACCATTGCCGATGTTGTGATGTAGAAATTTCCTCTAAAACAGCACAGATGATCTCTGGAATTGGTCATTAATGGAAGTGACTGCCCTGTGGGGCTTGGGAAGGGGATGTTTGGAGTGGGAAGGCAGAGCAGAGGGAAGCCCCAGGCCAGCTGGTTTGGGTGACATCTCCCACGGGGACTCCTGCTCACCTGGGCTGGCTCACAGGAGCTCTGCACAGGAGCCAGGGCCACCTGAGGAGCACCAGTGCCTGGTCCTGGCAGGATTTGGGTGGGATCCATGTGCTGACAATACCTCACTCCTCCCTGCAAGAGGTGTGATCATCTGGGCAAGGAAATCCAGCCCAAATGAGCCCAGGGTCTGTCACCTCTCTGTCCTTCATCAGTTGGCTGTGAGAGAATTCCCAGCTGGGTTTTCTGCAATAAACACCTGCTTTTTTTTTGTCCATGCTGTTGGCACTCAGTGCCTTTAAAACTTACATCCCCATTTCTGCACTCACACACTGAATAACCTCCTCCTGGTGAGGTCCTGGCCCCCCTTCCTGGGGATCTTCATAATGGCATTTTCATCCATGTTTGATGAGAAGCATTCCAGCAGCAAGTTAATTTCCTTAAAAGCTTCACTCTGCAGGTGAGGAGGTGACTCCTTCCTGACACTCATCCTCACAGAGCTGTTCCTCCCCTCCTGCGGTGTGAAGGGAGATGGTGAGGCCCTCTCCTCTCCTCTCCTCTCCTCTCCTCTCCTCTCCTCTCCTCTCCTCCCCTGTCCCAGTGTGCCCCAGTGTGTCCCAGTGTGTCCCAGTCTGTCCCTGTGTCCCAGTCTGTCCCAGTCTATCCCAGTCTGTCCCTGTGTGTCCCAGTGTGTCCCAGTGTGTCCCAGTGTGCAGGGAGGGCTCCCAGTGTGTCCCAGGCTCTGCCCCAGCCCCAGCAATGGCCCCAGAGCCAGGGCAGGGCCTGAGCTCAGCAATTCCCCTGCACAGGGGCACAACTTCTGCCCTGGGCAGTGCCCAGCCCTGAGCAGAGCCCAGAGAGGCTCTGGGGGCTCCTCCCTGGGATATTCCAGAGCCCTCTGGATTCAATCCTGTGCCCTGAGCTCTGGGATGCCCTGCCTGAGCAGGGAGGTG
>VZUI01084629.1:0-19058 GCA_013401135.1 Cettia cetti | reverse complement strand
AACAGCAAGAGTGAAATGTTAAAAACAAAAAAACAAAAAAACAAAAAAAAAAAAAAACCAACCAAAAAAAGGCAAAAACCACCTACACTACCAAGAAAAGCCAAACAGCAGAAGGCAAACCTCTCTCTGGAGAAAAGATGAGGAAAAGAATCAAACCTCATAAGGTGGGGATTAATCACCTTGTTTAGTGCAGCACAGGAGGTTCTCAGAGGCTGCAGCAGCACAGATGCTACAAGAAAGTCTCCTGTAATTTCAGTTTTATGATTCCAGGAAAGATAAAAAGGAGATGATGCCAAACTTTAGGCAGAGGTGCACAGAGACAGAAGAGAGGCAACAGCTACAGAGAAAATTTCAGCAGGACAATCCTGGATTGCTGCTTTGCACTCTGGGGCAGCTCCCAGCTCTGCTCTGGGACAGGGACAGGAGCCAGGGCAGGGCTGGAGCTGGGCCAGGGCAGGCTCAGGCTGCAGAGCAGGGCAAGGTTCTTCCCCCAGAGGCTGCTGGCACTGCCCAGGCTCCCCAGGGAATGGGCACGGCCCCGAGGCTGCCAGAGCTCCAGGAGCCTTTGGACAGCGCTGCCAGGGGTGCCCAGGCTGGGATTGTTGGGGGCTCTGGGCAGGGACAGGGGCTGGATTTGATGATCTCTTTGGGTCCCTTCAGCTCGGGAAATTCCATGATTCCACCCTTCTCTGACCTCCTGCAATCTGCAGCTTCAGCAGAGCGTGGAGAGAGACAGAGGAGGGAATAAGGGTCCTTCCCACCTGGCTGGATTTGCATTCCCAGCCTTGCTCATCCACAGGGAGGGAGCAGAGCTGGCCCAGGTCCATACCAGGTGTCTTTGGAAATGCCTTGAAAAACGCAGCTTCAATTGCCCAAAAATAAAAAGGGGGGGGTTAAATTTTAAATGGAAGCCAGTCATGGAACACAGTGGGCATAAAGTTCCCTGAAACCCAGGAAGCAATAAGGAGATGAGAGAGGTTTATTAACACCTTAGTGAGGAGCCTGCAAGGACACCTGTGCCAACATTTGCAAAAGGGGAGTAAATTTCAGGCCAGTATTAATTATCCCATGTGACCTGCTCTCCTTGAAAACGGGAGCAAGAACATTACAGGCCACTCTCAAGGGCACTGTGTTCCCAGCTCAGGAATAAGATGACAAAATCTGAGATCCACAGCCTTTTTCCCAGGAAGAGAAAAGACTCTCCATCCTCTGGATCTCAGTGCTCAGGGAAGGGCACAGGAGCAGCACGAGTCCCTCTCCCCTTGAGCTTGGAGCTTCTGAGGAGAAGCCTCCTCCCACCTGACCAAGCTGTGACTTTTCTCTCCTTTCTGACAGGAGCTGCAAGGACTCAGTAAGGAAAACTGCTGTCTCCAGCACCAAGCATCCCAGAGTGAGGAGACATCCATAATTATGCTGGGAATCCACCTGACCTTCCACCTGCTCTGCTGAGGCCCCACCTGCAGAGCTGCCCCAGCTCTGGGGCCAGCACAGGAGCTGGAGCTGCTGAGAGAGCCCAGAGAGGTCATGGAGCTGCTCCCCAGGCTGGGAGAGCTGGGGGTGCTCACCTGGAGAGGAGAAGGCTCCAGGGAGAGCTCAGAGTCCCTCCCAGGGCCTGAAGGGGCTCCAGGAGAGCTGGGGAGGGAACTTTGGTTTCTCTGGTTTCACTCTCAGCAGGTGGTGCTTGCTGGAATGACTTCCAGCTGCAGTCTCCCTATCCCAAGGACTGATATGCAGCCAATGCTGTGAAACCTTGTTAAATCAGCTGAGAACATCCCAGGGAGAGGTTGTGGATGCTCCAGGCAGCAATGCACAGCCCCCACGTGTGTCACATCTCTGGCAGGGAGATCTCATCCCCTTATCTCTGCCCCAGCCCCACCTGTCATGCCTCAGGTGCCCCCCAGATTCTTCCACAGAACAATAGAAATCCTCAGTAGTGTTTTTTTAACTGCAAATTTGCACCAACAGACCTCAGGAGACTTTGCCAAGGCAATTACCATCATCCCAAAGGAGCAAAAAAGGAGGCAGGACCCAAGGGTTAATGTACAGGTACTGCTCCAGCAGGTGCTGACCACACCCTGGGCATCACAAGTGCAAAGGTGTCACCATCAGACTGACACATCCTGCAAACACACCTGCAAATCAGAACACCACACAAGGAAAAAGCCAGAAAACGGCAAAAGGGAATTTAGAAATATTTGATTATGTTATATATATATATAAAGCCAGGAAATGTTTTAAACTCAGAGCATCTAAAAAGCAACTTCCTTCTGCTGCTCTTGCAAGAGCCACCCTTGGCCTTTCCCAGCTGATGAATTCCAGAGCAGAGCCCAGAACTGGCAGCAAGAGCTGTGTCTCAGCAGGTACCAGATGCTACAAATCACAGCCCAGTGAGGCTGGGATGGAGGGAAGTGAAATTCAGACCCTGAACTCCTCAGGCAGAAGGATTTGGCTCCATGGAGAGGCTGCTGCATCCAACACATCATTTCTTCTGAGAAGGCCCTGCCTAAATAATTGAAAAATGCAATTTTGTTGTTTGGGCCTCCTGGTATTCAAACCTCACCTAATTTCATTTGCCTTACTCAAAGCATTTTGTGATGTGATTTAAGGAGGGAAAGTTTGATATAAACACTCTTATTTCATTTCCAAGCTGTGCTGTTGGCAAAGGCCATGCAAGCATCCCTTCACCCCACACCTTTCAATTAGGTTCCTAATTAGAGTTACCAGCTCCTTTTTGTCAATCACTCATGGATTAATCCCATTTCTGCCCCATCTCCAAGTCCATGGATTCTGTGGCAGGTGCTGAACCTGACACTTCCTCTCCTCATTCTCCCCTCACATTAAACTGAGCAGAACCTCAGCAGGGCAAAACTTCCCCCTTTTGCCTAAGCAGATGTGAAATGCTCAGCAGACAGAAATAAAGATGCTCCAAAAGGCCTTTCCTTGCAAATGCTGCATATTGATATCCAGAGGGAGCTGGGTCTTGACTTCAAAGGCATCAACAGCACCAAAAAAAGGCCAAATTGCCCCAAACAGGGGGTTCAGCACTGGGCAGGGAGGAGGCTCTCAGGCCATCATGGCTCAAACGCTGTGTTCAAATACTGGATTTATCAGAAAGGAGACATTGTGGACTGGGAGTCCAGACCACACAGATCAAGGAGCCAGGAAGGATCCCTGCAGGATGTGCTGGGGAAAGAAGAGAGCTTTGGGAAGGGCAGCCCCCAGGTGAAACCTCAGTGATCCAGTGCTGAAACCTCCTCCCCACAGCCCCTAAAACCCACCCCAGAGCCCCACCTTCACCCCATAGCCCCTAAAACCCACCCCACAGCCCCACCTTCACCCCACAGCCCCTAAAACCCACCCCACAGCCCCACCTTCACCCCACAGCTGTAGCCAGAGGAAGAGGAGCCCAGCCCCAGCCCTGGGCCTCCTGCAGAGCAGCAATGCCTGCAGCTGCTGCTTCCACTGCAGGAACTGCTGCACATGTCCAGAGGCACTGGAACCCCTCCCTCTGCACCCCCACCGTGCTCCCAGCAGGGATTTTGAGGGCCCTCAGTTGAAAATTCATCCCTGCTGCTACCAGACCTCATGATGCCATTCCAGAGGTGGTTTCTGATGGAAATCACTTCTTTCTCTCAATGTTGGCAGTGGTGGAAATGAACAAGAAGAAATGATGATGAAATCATGAAATACAGGCATGAAATACATTCTTTAGGCAACTGCAGCTTATTTAACCAAAGTTCTGTGCTTCAGTGAGCAGTGTCCATCTGCAGCATGAGAGGAATCCTATTTGGCCCTGGAGTCCTTCCCACACAGAGAAGGAGAATCTCTGATTGAATTTGAGGATAATTGCAGGGGCATGAAGTACAGCCTGTTATTAATCATACCACAAGAATTCAAAGAATTCCTCATCAGTTCTTTCAATAAGGCTAAAGAAATCCCAAGCCTCTCTCCAAAGCTCCTGCAGTCCTTTTTCCAAAGCAGTTGTAGAGATATGGAGCATCAAGCAGAGAAAGCTAATCAGAACAATTCAAAACAGAAAAGTTAAAAAGAAAAGACCAAGGGAAAAATAAATCAATGCAGACCCGTAGGCTTTTACCAACTGTTCTTTAAGTAAAATTAATTTGTAATGTAATTAAACTTCTCCCCAGAGGGACAGGTATAATTGAATTAGAGGTGCCTGGGTAGAGTTGCAGGGTTTAGCAGATCCTCCCAGGCTTTCCCGTGCTCCTCTCCTGCTGATACAGTTCACAGAAGCCTCCTCAGCTCATTCCTTCCCTCAAACAACATCTTTGGAACTTTTGATTTCTCTCCTGCTCTGCATCACACCAGTCAGGTCCTGCTCCTCTGCAGTGATGTTCCCCCATCATGGCTTAACTTTTAAGCCATTTTAAAACTCTGTCACTCTCACAGTTAAAGGATTTTGCCAAGTGTTCCCCTGGTTTTGTGCTATCTGCTCTGCCTCTATCTGCTGGATTTGTGCACAGATCTTGGGCTTCCCAGGAGCATTCCTGGAGGGCTCAGCCCCAGCTGGGCACCTTCCCAGATGTTTGTGCTGCAGGGTGATCCAGGCAGGAGTGAGGGGGCACGTCCAGTGTGGCCATCGCTGCAACACCAAAACAACCAGCAAAGTCCTCCAGGCACCAAAAATTCCCTGCACTCTCTGTGAAATTAGGGATCTGTAGAAATATGAGGCTATGGAAACTCTGCCATCCCCCAGGAAAGGGGTAGAAAGGTTTGGGTCATCCCCAGTGCACAGCCAGGTGTGAATGCAATCCCACAGCTCCTCATCCTGGAATTCGGGAGGGTTTGGAGGGATGGGATGCTTGGAATTAAAGAAGTTGAACTTGTAGGGCTTTTCAGGACAAACCTCCAAAGTTCTTTGTTCAAAAATCATGCTAAAATAGGCTTCTGCCAGAGCAGAAACCATCCCCAAACTGAGCCCACAGAGCCTCTGCTTCTTCTCTCGGATAAAACCATCTTAAAAAAATAAAACAACCCCCCCAAACCACACAACAAACAAAAAATTGTCTGGTGTACATTAGAATTTTCATGATGACCATTCATGGAGAGATTTAGTTGGGATATTGGGCAGGAATTGTTCCCTGGCAGGGTGGGCAGGCCCTGGCACAGGGTGCCCAGAGCAGCTGTGGCTGCCCCTGGATCCCTGGCAGTGCCCAAGGCCAGGCTGGGCACTGGGGCTGGAGCAGCCTGGGATGGTGGGAGTGTCCCTGCCATGGCAGGGGGATGGGATGGGATTTAAGGTCCCTTCCAACCCAAACCAGGCTGAGATCTCTGGTTTACATTCTCATTGTCACAGTGACCAATCTTGTACCACCCAAAGTGAGCAGCCACAAAACTTTTCCCTATTTTTGGATAATCTGTTTTTTTTTCTGTGACCCACACTGGGCTGCCCCTCCCCAATGCCAGCATTGTTTCCAGCAGGGTTCAATATGAAGGGTGACAAAGATGCTGAGGGGGCTGGAGCATCTCTCTCATGAGGACAAGGCTGAGGGAGCTGGGGCTGTTCAGCCTCGAAAAGAGAGGACTGAGAGGAATCTCACCAAAATATCTGCAGGGAGGGCTCAGAGCAGGGCCCAGGCTCTGCTCCAGGCGCCCTGCAATGGGACAAACAGAACAGGCAGGAACTGATCCCAGGAAGCTCCACCTGAGGAAGAATTTCTTCCCTGAGAGGTGCACAAGTAGCTCAGGAGGGTGTGGAGTCTCTTCCCGGGGAAGCTCCAGAGCCATCTCGACACACTTCTGTGCCCTGTCCTCTGGGACGGCCCTGCTGGAGCAGGGAGGTGGCACCAGGTGACCCTCTCAGGTCCCCTCCCTGCCCCATTCTGGGATCTCCCCTGTCCAGGTATTTCCCTCAGGGCTCACAGGTAAAGGGCAGTGTGATGCTGCAAAGGCTGGGAGGATGTTGAGAGTTTAATCCCCAAGAAATCCCAGTTTTTGGTGGTTTTCCATGAAATGTAAGGCAGTGGGATGCCCCACTCCCAGCTCAGTGGGACTCTGCACCAAGAAATTCCAGCTTGCTGCCCAAGTGCTTCTGACACCAATTGATATTACTGGGTGTTATGGACAAATGCAGAGTTCCTGAAAAATGGATCCATCCCTAATTCCAACCTACTCCCTCTTTTTTGTCTTCAGCTGGGATAGATTAGAAGCCTAATTTATGAACTCTGTCTTAGGTAAGTTTCCCAGCTGGAGGAGACTCTTTAATTCCAAGAGACAGAACCAGCCCTTCCAGCCCTCACTGGAACATTGAGGGTTTCTGCCTCGTGGATTTCTTCACGTTCCCTTGGAAAAGGCCCTGCATAAGGTGCTCCTAAAACTGAGTTTTGTAAATCTGCAACCTTTTTTTTTGAGTTGAAAGACTTCAAGTGTGGGGTTTGCTTCTTAAATATTTAATCCTAATTCCGGAGAAAATCCTAATCCTCAAACTTTTAATTACTCTGCCAATCTAGCTTATTATTTCCTCTGGTAAATTGAGGTAATGAATAAGCAAGAGTGACTTCTCTGTATGGTCTGTCTCTCTTTTCAGTCAAAATCTTGCCAAAAAAAAAAAAAAAAAAAGACTTGAAAGACATTTCTGCCCTTATTATACATCTCTCATTAGAGCTCCATTACCTGGTGGCATTAAATATTTCAACAAATATTAATAAGGAGCTTTTGATGTCAGAGCAGTCAGTATTCCTGACCTCTCAGGTCTAGTAAAAAAAAACTTCAAAAGTTTGCCTTCCTTGTAATAAGGCAAGACCTGAGGATCTGAGGCAAGAAATATTTAAGTATCTAATTTATAGAGAAATCAAGGCAAATTAGGTAGATAAGGATCTTTAAAGATCTAAGCCAACATTTTTAGAGTGTTGGAAATATCTGAGGCTTTTTCCCAGTCTACTGTTGACTTTTTTTTCAGAAGCTTTACTGAAATTTTCATCTGGTCAAGTGCTGAACAACAGATTTGTTCCTGACTATTTTATAGGGTCAGAAATGGCCAAAGGAATGGCTTTGTCTTCCAGGAACAAACCTCATCCCATCCCTTCAGAAGGAAAAATTTGCATTACCAGCACAAGGAATTTCTAGGAGTTTTCCAGCCTCCTAACTTCATTAAAATAAACAAAAAAGCTCCATCTCTCACCTTCCACATTTTTTTAAACCACACTTTGTGAGCAAGTCTGTGACCTCAGGGAGACACCATTTCTTATTCATCAGAACCACTTCAAAACCCAAAACTCGTATTTCAAAAGCACTTCTAGACTCTCTGAGCTAAACCAGGTGACCACAGGAACCAGCTAAAATCAAATATTTTCACAAATATAAGCTAATCTTCCCTCTGGGGTTATCTCTGTCACTTAATGTCACAGGAGGGCACTGTGACACCCACCCCATGCCATCACAGCCCATCAGGGAGGAGGGCACAGAACCAAAAAAGAGCTGTAAATTTGCAACCTTTTAAAGGCTCTGACGGGAATCACAGCACGTCTGGGGACTTGGTGCCTGATTCCACAAGCACTGGCAGGATTTTTATCTCACAGGCCCTTCCACCTGCTGCTGTCCCAGGAATATCAGAGCTGGCAGAGCTCTGAGTGTGTCCCCAACAGGAATCGCCCATGGGTGCAAATCAGCTGCAAAAGTGACACAGGTTAGCCAGAGAATCCTGCTTTTCCCAGGCATCATGCTCCTTCCTTTCGTGCATCCTGCTCCAGGACAATTCCTCCTGCTCTGCTCCAGGACAATTCCTCCTGCTCTGCTCCAGGACAATTCCTCCTCCTGCCCCATTCCAGGACAATTCCTCCTGTCCTGATCCAGGCTTTACACCTGATTGAATCTAAACTTTGCAATAACCTTTAGATAACATTCCTCTCTCCAGTTAATACTCTGGTGGATTTTTTTTTTCTGAATTGTGTGATTCAATAATTTCAAATGTGATTTGAAAGAGAATTGGGATTGTTCAGTCTGGAGAAGGAAACCTAAGTGAGATGACCTAAATGTGGCCTTCCAGGACCTGAAGGGGCTGACAGGAAAGGTAAGGAGAGACAATTTACAAGGGCCTGGAGTGCCAGGACAAGGGGAATGGCTTCCCATTGCCAGAGGGCAGGGATGTATGGGATATTGGGAAGGAATTGTTCCCTGGGAGGTGGGGAGGGATTGGAATGGAGTTCCCAGAGCAGCTGTGGCTGCCCCTGGATCTCTGGCAGTGCCCAAGGCCAGGCTGGACAGGGTCTAGCAGAAGGTATCCCTGCAGAGGGGGTAGAATAAGCTGAGCTTGAAGCTCCCTTCCCACCCAAACCATTCTGTGGTTCCATGGCAGGTGAGCCAGGACAGCCAAGCCCTGAGGGGAGCTGGGAGCAGGGATGGGACCATGGCGCTGCAGGATCAGAAACACGGGAGCTGCTGAGGGAATGGGAGCAGCCATGTCCTGGGGTGACTTTAGGATACTTGTATCCCAATCCTCTGTTCTGTTTGTGCTGGATAAGAATGGTTCTGGGAAAGAAGCAGCATGGAGTTTGTTTTAAGAATAACACCTGACTCCTAGGGATTCTTTCTCCTGGACTGTGCTGTCTGCAGCATGGGGGACTGTGGGACAGAGCTCTCTGGTGCTTTTTGTTAGTTTTAGCTAGCAGAGGCAGAGAAGTTCCCTGAACTGGTTTGTTTGTTTTTTTTTTTTTTTCCTTTTTCTTGGGACTGTTTAAACCAGCTCTGGACTGAAAACCCATTGGAGCATTGGGAGCTCACACCTGCGGCCCACCGGGGCCTGGGCCTCTGGAGGGGCTGGTGAGAGACTGAGTGAGCTGAGGCACCCACAGCAAGGGCTTTCTCAATTTACCATCTCACTTCAGAGCAAAGAGAGGTTTTATTGTTTCATATTATTCATTCTTTATGCTTGTGGGCACTTTGTTTGTTAAATAAGTCTTTTTTTTACACTTTTCTCCAAGGAAATTCTTTCCCAGACCAGTTGGGGGAGGGCCCATTTGGGTTTGCTCCCCAGAGGGACCCATTCAGAGCTTTTCTCCCAAATTTGCCCTAAACCAGGACGGGCCAGTACTCACAGAGAGCAGTGGTCAGCTTCTCGGGCTGGTCATAGTGCACCATGGCCACACAGAGGGTGTTGAGGGCCACCACGCAGAGCACCACCCAGTAGAAGCTCTGGGCCTTCACCATGCGGCGGATGAAGAAGCGGAACATCTTCTCTTTCCTCCTGAAGTAGGACGAGCTCTCGTTCTTCCCACTCTTCAAACTGGCACGGGCAAAGGGGGACCCTGGGACAGAAAGAAGAGTCACCACAGCCCATCCCAGCAGGGAAATCCTGGAGGGGGTTCCTGGGCACACAGAGCCTCTCCAAGCACCAGAAACAGCTCAGCAGGAAGCTGGGAATGTTGAGAATGGGTTGAGCACAGGCATCTCGCTTATAATGAGGGATGAAGGCTGGGATTTTAAAACTTCATGGATCAAGGCCCAGCTCCACCATCTAAACTGGGCTTCCAAAGCTTTGCAGCAATCCTGATTGTCCCAGTTAAGCTCATCACTTTTTCCTGGTTGACAGGGACAGAGAGCAGCAGGCACAGGGAATTCCTGCCCACGGTGTGGAGCATGTCCTCGTGGAGCTGGGTAGGTGCAACAGGAAAGCTGCTCCCCTATTTTCCCTCCTCCAAGGACCAGTTACTGTGGAATTGAGTGAGTTCTCCTCGTTTTACTCTCCAGCCTCAGGTATTTCCTCAGCAGGGAGTTCAATCTGCCTCCGTGCATCAGATTTTGGGGGCAGCCACTCATTTGTCTCAATTCTGCCTCTATCAGCTCCATTTCCACTCCAGGCTGAAGCCCTGGCAAAGAGTCAAGTGTTTCAACAATAGGAAGCTGATGGAAGAAATGATTCCTGATGTCAGCTCTCCCCCAGGGGCAGAGGCACTGCTCAGATGAAAAGGCAATCTCCAGCCAGTGCTGAGGCAGGAGAGCTCAGGAATAAGGGAATAAACACCTGGAGCCCTTGGGGCTCCTCTGCAGCAGCCACAGAAGCTGCTGCAAGCAGGGGAAATGGTGACTGCCAGGCTGGCCACTGCCTGTGCCAGTGGTTTGTGACAAGATATCCTTACTGCCCTTCCCCATCCTGGGATGGAGCAGGACATGTCCTCCTCCGTTCCTGGGGCAGGTGACTCTCAGTGACTGAACAAAGAGCTCTGGCTTCAGCAGCCAAATCTTGGGAGTGTGATCACCTCCATGTCAACACTTGGAAAGGGTGGGAATCTCACCCAGCCTCATCCTGCAACATCAGCCACGGCAGCCAGAGAAAGGATGAGGCATCCAGATGTGACAGCAGCAGGTTCTCCAAGCCTCACAGCCACACACAAGTGTGATGTTCCCCCATGGAAAGTGAGCTCTCTGTTCCATTTTACATTTTTGGCCATCCACCAGCACTCCAAAACCAGAGCTGGCCTTGGCCAGGCTTTGAACAAACTCCTTGCTGAAAAAAATCCGTGTGTTCTTCTGTTGGTTTGAAAATCCTGCCTTTGGCAGTTTGGAAGAGAAGAAATCACAGTGCTCCTCCTCTACTCTAAGACAACAAGAAGGGCCACAGGCTGGGATTTAGGCTGCTTCATATCACAGCACTCCTCAGCAGGTACAGAGCTCTTGGATATCCAAGCCCCTCTGTACTCCCAGGCTGGCAAAGGAACAGTGCTGCCCTCTCATTCCTCTGCTGATCTTCCAGAAAAGCAAAGCAGTGATATTTAAACTGCTCTAACATGGAAAACATCCCCTTCTCCAGGCTTTGGTGTCTGGGAATCAAGACAGTGCCCTAGCACAGAGGGTGTGGGAGTGGAAAGAAAAAAAAAAGCTAAGAACAACTGCAGAGAACACCCTGGGAAGTGTTTACCACTACAGAGCTTTATACTACAGTTATAAAAAGCTTGTATTTGAATTAAAATGCAACATTTTCAGCCAATGGCCAGAGAGAGACCTGGCAAAGCCTCCCCCAGCCTGAGCTGCATCTTCACGTGGCACTCAGGGATTATTTGTTAGTTCTTCCACGCTCCTTCTGCTCCCATCTGAACACATCACAGAAAACCATCCAAAAACCCCTTTTCTCCAAAACAGATCCTTTATGTGTAATTGCCCACGTGTTCTGATTGTTTATGCTCTGCATTTCAGCCTCTTCACAAGCCTGCAGAAGTAGCTGCTTAATCCATTCCCTCTTTCCTGCCTCATTCTGTGAATCAAAATCAAAAACCACTTTTCCCAAGTGGGTGAAGCACTGGCAGAAGGTGGAAAGCACTGCTGTTATTTTCCCTGCCATATGCTCCCCAGACAGTTCCCAGCTCTGCCTCGCATTATTCCCAAGCCCAGATGCTCCATCATCCATTGCCACCTGAAATGCTGAACTCCAAGATCTGTTGGTGTGGCATTGGCTGCCCAGAGCCTGGAGGGGCTTGGATTTGGAGGCAAAGATCTCGTAATTATTGCAACCGTGAGCAAATATTCCAAAAATGACCATTCCTTGTTATCCATGCAGGGATCCAGGAAAAAAACACCCAACCAAACCAAAAATGCACACAGGCTGCTGCATTTTTGCCCTTTTTCAGCACCAAACCTCTCCTGGAAGTGGCAGCAGTTTCGTCACAAACCCTGCGGCCCAGGGGACTGTGGCAGCTCAGTGCTGGTGTCAGGAACATGCCAAAGCCACACTCATTTTCTGCAACCATGTCTTCCTTTAAAGGAGGGGGGAAAAGAACTCCAGCAGCAGCTGTGATCCCTGAAAACATCAGTGCCAGCTTTCCAAAGGGCAGTTGAGGCACTCATGCTGTGCAAGCAGCCACGGACACGGGTTCTCAAATGTGCTGCTTCTGCTGCTCCTCCTGAGCATCCAGGATTTGCTGCTTTGTGGGGACTGGGCTGCCAAGGCATTTCTTTGGAAGATAATGAGAACATCTGCTGCTTCAGCAGCAAAACAGACTCCAACAACAGGCACGGGGACAAGCAAAGCACCCGACTGCAGAGCAGCAGGAGATGCCTCTCCCACGGCTGAGAGGGGCTTGGCTCCAGCAGCCCCCTGAGGTGGGTGCTGAGTGCCCAGAGCCTCCCCTGGCAGCCCAGAGCTGCCTCTGCCTCCCCACCTGGGCAGATCTCAGCAGGGAATCAGCTCGGGGAGCTGCAGGATGGGCAGCACCTCCTGAGCCTGAGGAGCCCAAATTCACCCCAGCAATGCCCCACAGTGCAGGGCTCAGCACTGGATCTCCAGATCTGGCTGTGAAATCGCTTTAAGATCTTCCTCTAAGACAAGAATGAGAGAACTGAGGCCACTGCCCACCATTCCCACAGCAAAGGCTGGGACGCCTCAGCTGGGCATTAGTGGACAACGGGACTGTGGCCACTTGCTCTCCTCCCTCCAGCAGTGTTGTTTGACAGATTTGGGGTTCACCAGCATGAATGAGCAGGTTCCAAGCAGAATCCCAGGATGGCCAGCCCAGCAGGGACCGTCCCAAGGCTTTGCAGGGCTCTCTCAAGGGTGCAGCATGCAAGAGCTGAGGCAGGCAGCGCAGGGAGAGGGGTGAAGCCACGGAGCTTTTTGCTTTGGGAAGTCGAGTGCTGCTGCAGCAGCAGTGGAAATTCATTCTCCTTCAGGAAACTGCAGCTTCTGGAGCAAAGGAGCCGCTCCAGAGGAGGAAACATGGCATGGACAGTTCAGGTGGAGATCGAAACCTCGGGGGATGCGAAGCCAGTACTCACCAACGGAGCAAATGTCTGTGAAATGGTCCTCACCTTCTTCTGCATGAATCAGGTCATTTTTGCTCTTCTTTATTGCGGCTCTTTTCAACACTGCGTGCAAATTAAAGAGAAAATGCCCCGTGAGGATGCAGAGCGGATTCTCTCTCCCCCTCCCTTCACTCTCCAGGACCAGCATTTCCTTCCCAATGCCAGCTTTAAGCTCTCCCACCAGGGTACCCTGGAGCAAACCGGACAACCCACAACCTTGCAGGGCCAGGGTGCTTCACTTCCTTTGCCCTTCCAGCTCCTGAAGGTTTGCCAGGCACAGCTGTGCACGTTTCCCTTCATGCAGCAGACGCAGGAGGGCGGGGAGGTCCCTGCAGCTGCTGGGCCTTTCAGCACAGCACAAAGGCTGGGCAGGGGCTCTGGAGCTTCCTGAGCCCCCCGGGGCTGGGAGATGAGCGCTGCCACCCCTGGAACCGTCAGTGCTGATTGCAGGGGCACCGGGAGGGAGACAGCTCCGTTTACCACCCAGCCGTGCCTCGAGGAGCAGCGCTGCTGCGTGGGAAAAGCGGCCACACGTCGGTGAGCAGCCTCTCAGCAGCGCCCGCTGTGCACTCCCTGCCCTCTGGGGATGTCGGAATTCTTTGAAAACACTTTTTATTTTCCTCCAAAAGCAGCTTTTAGTGGGGAGGGCAAACATCACTACATTTACTCCAACAGGGAATGAGAGCTCTGCACTGTCCACCCAGAGCACGGGAGGAGAGGCAGGAGCACTGAGGACGCTCCTCCCAGGACCACCTACCTGCAGAACCTTGAGAAGTGGCAGAAAACAAAAAATCACGTTGGTACAGTTTGGTGACAGCTTCGAGACATACAAGTAACTAAGCAGCACTTTCTATCAGCAGTAAGACACCCCACGGTGTGGTGATACAGACTGGTCCGTGGGCACACACAGCAAAGCCACTCACGCTGCAGAGACTGCCCCGGGGAGGCTCCTCCACAACATCCCCTCACCCTACACGGGCTGCCCTGCCCTGACACGGACGTGGATGCGCTTCCTCCTCCTGAGGCCTGTGCCTGAGTCACTTCAAGGGAACACCCAGAGCGTCACCCAGATTGGGAGGGGAGAGGAGAGGATGCTCTGAACCTGAGATCTGTTTTGCAAAGAACCCTTTGTGCTCCTTGCTGCCCCACCCAGCTCTAGGCTGAATCCTCAGTCCCAGCAATTCCAGCTCCGGGGTCCCTCAGGCTGTGTCTGTCCCAGCACACTCCAGCATGTCCAGGGCCATCCTCAGCACTGGAACGCAACCAGCGCTGGGATTAAAACTTTCCAACACTCCCTGGCATGAACTGAGCAGCTTTTTATCTTCTCCCCCAGAAAGCTCCTCCGTGTGTTTGGCAGTGAGGTTGTGCCTTCTCTCCAGGCTCCCTGGATGCCACATCCCTCTGTTTTGGGGACTCAGAATTTGCCACCACAGACGTGGGCTGCTCCACACCAGTTGCTCCGAGGCTGGTAACATTCTCGGGCTCCTTTGGCTTTAGGATAAGAGGAGCCTGAGCATCTCTGGGTCTTTACACTGTGCCTCGCACCCACCTCGAGTTTCTCACAGCACTCAGCCTCTCAACCTGCTCCTCCAGACACCAATTCCAGCTGAAGCCTGACAGCCCTGGCTGCACCCACGTGCGGGACAGGCTTCCCCAGCTCACACACACCCCCGGCACGCACACCAGGACTGGCCACGCACACCTCACTCAGCCCTGACCTGCTGCAGCCCCAGCTCTTCCAGCCCCAAATCCTCCCCGGCGCAGGTCACCGGGCTGGCCGGGGCTGCACCAGCAGGGATGCTCCGGGGAGCGGCACGGCTCGGAGCCAGGCAAAAGCACCTGGGGACTGTCACCGGTGACCTGGGCACGGGGGGCGTGGGGGGAAGCTGCCCCTGTGTGCCACCTAAGCCCCTGGTGATTTGCAATCCACTCACTGTTGTAGCTGCTGCCGCTGCCAGTCTCTGCCGGCGCCGTGCCTTGAGGAATCGGCCCTTCCGAGGCGGCCCTCCCTGACAGTGAATGGGAGGAGAAAAAAAAAGAGGGGGGGGAGGGAGGGGAGGGGAAAGGAGGAGACATGGGAGGACGAAAGATGGTCAGAAAAGGGAGAGGGAAGAATCTTTAACTGAGCTTTGAGTGGCTGGCGCATCCTAAGAGCTGTCGGGGCTGGAGGCACAGGGGGAGCATCCCCGTGGCCTCGCTGCTCGGCTCCTCCGGCCGTCCTGCCACGCCGGGCTCGCACGTCGGAAGGAAGGATCACCACACCCTGTTATGTCTTACTGCTTACAGCTAACAGGGGGCTCAGTCCCTTGGCCAAATCCGTTCGGAGCCCTGCCTTCCTTCTCTCGGTCAGCGCATTCGCTCTTCTCCATCCTTCTGGCAGCCTCTACCCCGCGCACACACAGCCAGCCACCCTCGGCAGGCGTGGGCACCGACCCCGAGGGCACGTCCCCATCCCATAACTGCTCCTCAGCCACCTGCAGCCTGCAGCAGCCCCGGGAGAAGGGGCTCTGCGGCCGGACCTGTGCCGGGTGCATGCGGGAGGATCCTCCTGCTCGGGAGGAAGGCGTGGCAGTGACAGCGGTGGAACCTCTCCCTGGCACAGGAGGAAAATGCCCAGCAAAGCCACCTACCGTCCAGAGGGGACTTCTCTTCGGCGTTCTTGTCCTCCTCGGCCAGCATGACCTCCTCTGGGAAAGGAAAAGCGGCCAGGGTCAGCCTCGTGTTCCTCCAGCCCTGCTCCGACACCGGCTGGTGGGGCAGCAGTGCCCGCCCCGGTGCCACCCGGCCTGTCCCTGTGCCACCCGGCCTGTCCCAGTGCCACCCAGCCTGTCCCTCTGCCGCCCAGCCTGTCCCAGTGCCGCCCAGCCTGTCCCTGTGCCACCCAGCCTGTCCCTGTGCACCCAGCCTGTCCCTGTGCACCCAGCCTGTCCCTGTGCTGCCCAGCCTGTCCCTGTGCCACCCAGCCTGTCCCTGTGCCACCCGGCCTGTCCCTGTGCCACCCGGCCTGTCCCTGTGCCACCCAGCCTGCCCCAGTGCCACCCAGCCTGCCCCAGTGCCACCCAGCCTGTCCCGGTGCACCCAGCCTGTCCCTCTGCCGCCCAGCCTGTCCCTCTGCCGCCCAGCCTGTCCCGGTGCCACCCGGCCTGCCCCAGTGCCACCCTGCCTGTCCCTGTGCCACCCTGCCTGTCCCGGTGCCACCCGGCCTGTCCCTGTGCCACCCAGCCTGTCCCTGTGCCACCCAGCCTGTCCCGGTGCCGCCCGGCCTGTCCCGGTGCAGCCGGCCCTGTCAGGGCGTGCCGAGGCATTCCTGGCTCAGGGATGTTTCTCAGCCCCCTCTGGCACAGGGAGAGGGTCCCAAATGCAGCATTTCCCCCTGAGACCCCTCCCCACAAACCCCGCTGGTTCTTCCCCCAGCTCTGCTCCCCAAGGACCAGAAATCCCCACAGGGCCCAGGAAGGTCCCTCACGCCCACCCACCCTGGAGGCAGTTTGGGGGAGATGCTCCACACCCATCACTGCTCTTTTGTCTCCAAAAGGTCGGGATTCAGCCCCAGTGGTGGCACAGGGTGAGAGCAGCAGGGCCACACGGCCTGGCTGTCACCACAGAGCCACCACATCAAATCTTCGTCCTAATAAAACCTACAGCAAGTTTTCTGTGGGGGAGCTCTGCCTGGCACAGTGATTGCAACACCTCCCTTCATGCCTCTGCAACTCATCTCCAAAATACAACATTGTACTGCCCCAAATTAAAAAAAAAAAAAAAAAAAAAAAAAAAAAAAAAAAAAGTCAGGAAATGCTAAAAACCAACCTCCCAAAATGGAATAATTTTTATCTGTGTGAAAGACAACCCAATTTCCTGAGGTTTCCCAGGGCGCTGCCAGCCCCCTGGCCAGTTTGCAGTGCTGTGCCAATACTTGAGAGACTGCACTCAGAGCCACAGAGCTTTAGTTTGCTGCTGGAAACTGATGTGGGGATCTGCCAACTCAATGTTTTGTTTGCTGGTAAACTCCACACACTTCCTTCTATTCTTACAAATGGCAAATACACATGCCTGTAATTCCATCGATGTGATTTGGGCTCTTACTAAAACATCTGACACCGTGTTCCCACCAAATTTTGCTTTAAAGTCCATTTAAGCCAGTCTAGATGGAAGAGTAACTTCAGAAAAATAAATACAAACAAACCAGAGGCCAAACATCAAAGTGTGGAGCTGAGAGCTGTCTAGAAGGATACCAGAGGGATCAGCCTTATATAAGCCTATATAAGCCACACAAGCCTTATATAATCTCTTTATTAATCATCTGGGAGAGAGAGGGAATGATATTTTAATAAGACAGCAAACTGAGAAGGCTGAAAAATAATACCAAGGACTGAGGAAAGCTGGAAACCCAAGCAGAGGGGAAGGAAATACAAAGGTGCAAAGTAATGCACCAGAGATGTGAAAGAAAGGAGAGCTGAGAGGTTATAAAGGTCAGATGAGCTCAAAGCTGCACTTTAAGAGGTGTAAAGTCCTTCCAAAACCCCACAAGTTGTGTCTGCAATTCCTACCTACAATTCAGGTGGTTTTCAAGTCTTCCTAAGACAGGTCAGAAGAGTGAATTGGGCTTTTTTAGACTTCTCTGACCAACCAGCACCTCAGACCAAAAGGTTCTTCTGAAGTCCTCCCCAGGGAAAGCTGTACTGATGTTTGGGGGCCAAAATATGGGAGGAATGAAATGGCAATTCCCAGTCTGACACAAGGAAGGGATGGGACAGGCAGGGAAACCCTTCCCAAAGGCTGCTGCTATTCTGGATTCTCACCTACAAATTACTCTTACAAGACAATCCTGCAAACCTTTCACCCAAATCCAGGGTCCTGAATTGGTGCCCAAACAAAGCTCCATCCATAAACACAGCTGGGCTGTTTTGCTGTTCCTTTAAATCAACCCAACCCTTTTTCACCTCTGAAATTCCCTCAAGCCTTGCTCTCCTGCAGTGTTCCCAGGTTCTCTCCCTTGGTAATTATTCCTGTCTGCCTCGTGTCCTCTGGGAATCCAAAGCTACCCCAGGAGGTTTTTAAGGCTAAAAGGGGAGCTCAGCAGGTCACTGAGCACTGCCAGGAGGGGTTTTTCAGCAGCCAGCATCCTGAACAGAGCCTCGGGAGCTGCTTTGCCTTTAGTCATCACTAACAGAGCCTGGAAGGAGAAAATTGGGCACCTGAAAAGCCCCCCAAAAACGGTGCCTCTGCATTAGGAGAAATGTTCAGCAGACAGATGGGATCAGATCAGCAACTCCGAGCCTCCAGACAAAGGCTTTGTCAGGGTATCAGAGCCAGGGGTGTCTCAGCAGCAAGAGGAGTTTTTGGACATTAAGTGATGGGTGTGACTGGGCTGGAAATAAAGGCAAAGCAGCAGAGAACGTGGTGCCCTTCTCCTTCTCTTTGTGTGGGTAGAGAGGACACTGGGGGCTCAAAGGAGCAGCAGATTACTGGAAATAACTCGCACTCAACAGGCAACAGAGGCGAGGAAAAACAACGACTAAATGAATTTAATTTCTGGCTGGGTAAATAGAAAAAGCTGATAAAAATGGAGCCCTCAGAAGTGGCTGTCACACTCTGCCTTGTCTTTGTGGCAATTACTCTGCCTTGGCATCTCACACGGGGCTCATGGCTGGAGGTGTCTGTTCCCCTCTCTATCCAGGGGCTCTGCTCTTCTAAAGAAAGCTGAAACATGAAGTTCAGAAAGCTCTGTTGTGCCAGGGGATGGCCTTGAAGTTACAGAGGCCTGGGGGAGAGAGGTGAAACCATTCCCAAAGCCTGGCACTCCAGGAGAACAGAGGCACTCCAGTTTTGTGTGAAAAAGGTGGATTTGGAAAGAATTAAAATGCAAAAGATGTGAAACTTGATTAGCCCTGAACAGGAAGACTTTGAGTCTCTGAGCAAAGTGTTTTCCAAATGATTCATGTCCTTGTAAGATAAGAGAAACATCTTCAAAAGAATATTTGTGCGCTTATAAACTCTTTACTCAGTGTGCAGAACTTGTAGTTCCCTGTTCTCCAAAAATTCCAGCCTTGGAGTTCCTGCAGTTCTGATTCAGTAGAGAAAGCAGCAGGGGCAAAATCATTTGCATGGAATGCATCACTTGGCTACCCCAGTTTTTAATTCTTCTGGAAAGCACAACTGCCTTCAGACTGAAGGAGGAGAGGTTTGATGGGAGATAGGGCAGGAATTGTGCCCTGGCAGGGTGGGCAGGCCCTGGCACAGGGTGCCCAGAGCAGCTGTGGCTGCCCCTGGATCCCTGGCAGTGCCCAAGGCCAGGCTGGATGAGGCTT
>VZUI01084626.1:0-23536 GCA_013401135.1 Cettia cetti | reverse complement strand
CTCTCCTGGAGCTGTGGCAGCCTCGGGGCCGTGCCCATTCCCTGGGGAGCTGTTCCAGGGCTCATTGCACCCTCTGGGGAGGAACCTTTCCCTGAAATCCAGCCTGACCCTCCCTGGCACAGCTGCAGCTGCTCCCTGGGTGCTGTCCCTGTCCCAGAGCAGGGATGGGAGCTGCCCCTCTGCTGTCCCTTGGGAGGAGCTGAAGCCTCCTGACCTCAGTCTCCTCTGTTCCAGCTGAACAAACCAAGTGTCCTCAGCCTCTATTCCTATGGCCCCTCCAGACCCTTCACCATCTCTGTGTCCTTACTTTGGATCCTCTCTAATTGCTTTATATCTTTATTGCATTGCAGTGCCCCAAACTGCACACAGTAATACTTGTCTTAAGTGGTGATGTTCATTTTGGAGAAATAATTTGGGTTAACTATACTCAAAGCGTTACCCTGCCTACTTTAAGAAACATGACTGGAATGTGTTTTTTAAAAGCCTCTATGTCCTTGCACAGTAAGCCTTTACTCAAATAGCTGCTAGAATATTCAAACTCTGAAAATAGGCCTGTGATTTTTTCAGTGCAGCATCCCTTTCGTTGCTTTGCATGACTATATATACTATTAAAAATGTGTACTTTGATGCTCTCCTCTAATTAACTTTTAATTGTTTCCTAGTTATTAGTATTTCAAATGTATTTATTCTCACTACATAACCCACCTTTTGGGGACATCTTGGTACTGAGAATTCCATTTACATGTATATACTATGAACACTACATATATTCAATAAAAATAATGTAATATCATATGTTCTTTAGATGCATATAAAATATATACTCTGTGTACAACATATGTGTGTTCCTTTGTGGAACCATCTACAGGAATCTTGTATAGTCAGAGGTGTTTTAACTGAAAAGGAAAGGTAAAAGCAATCCTGCTGCATAATCTCCTAACAACAGCCAAATAAGTCAACTTTTATTCCTAGTCTTCTTTCTTTGTATGCCTGGAAACATATTTTGCATAACATTTAAAAATCAGGACATTTATGACAATTATCATTAATCTCAAATTGCTAAAAGCACAATTTCAGTGGCTGAACTTATATATTTATGGGATCACAAGTCTCCTATACTGATAATTTCTTAACAGTCTCTATCCCACCAACACAGGCAATATTGATCTACAGAAACCATCTGGAAGTCTGTTAAATTTAAAGGTAGAAAGGGGATTCAGTAGGCCTGGAAAACAACTTTAAAATACCTAATTTTTCAATAAATTAGGAAAATAAGCACTGTATAAAGGACAAAACCATTTATTTCTTTTTTGACTCAGAAAATTTAAAACTTTTTAAATTAAAATTACTAAATTTTATGTAATTTACTGTATGACATAATACCAACAGACAGGATGCATATAGAGATAAAGCTCTACAAATCAGGCTGAGAACCTTGACATGATGCATTTTTAACTGATGCTGTTGGCTTCCCACATCCATCCTCCATATTCAGGATGACTGACATACTGTTATAAGCAAAAGAACCGCAGATGAAAAATTAAAAGTAAACCTGTGAGATCCAATAGCAAAAAGTCTGGCTGTCCTCAGCTATGGAGAATAAAACAAGTGTCATTAGTGGGGAAATGCAAGAGCTGTCTTAAGAGATTCCATAAGCTTTATTCAGAGCCCCTTGGGGAGATGTTGAAATGGCTACAAAACGTGCAGAAAAGCTGCTGGTCACCCTGCAGGTAACAGCGGTGCCCTTTGCTCTCCAGGTCATTGCTGAGCTGCAGCATCTCCCCGAGGGCACGGTGGGTGTGACAGTCTGGCACAGACCCCTTACCTCCAGGGCTGGGGGTCCCCGAGCCTGGGCCCCTCCTGTGCTCCAGGGCTGATATTGGGGGTCCCTCAGCCTGGGACCCCTCCTGTGCCCCAGGGCCCATGTTGTCCCTCAGCCTGGGACCCCTCCTGTGCCCCTGGGCCCATGTTAGGGGTCCCTCAACCTGGGATCCCTCCTGTGCCCCAGCACTGACACCAAGGTTGTCAATCCCCATATGGGCCATTTGCTTAGAAGTTGGACTCGATGATTCTTGTGGGTCACTTCGAACTCAGAATATTCCATGGGTCTAGACTCTGTGATGCTGCAAGCAAACTGAGGGGCTGGGCACTGCAGGGAACCATTCCACTCTCTGTTCTTAATATGTACTTTGCATCTCTGTGATTCTTACTCCAGAGGATTCTCACACAGTTACAGCCTTTACAGTTGGTACTCTGTCTTCCTGTTTTAATAAAATATGGATAAGGCCGGACACTTTTTTAAAAAGCTAAATATATTATATGACTTATTGGAGCAGTTATACTGGCACTTTACACAGCAGTTTTATTGCCATCTCAGCAAGTGTCATTTTAGCATAATTGCTTCTAAAGTAATATAGGATGGTTGCAGATATATATTATGTAGTCACAGGAAAATGTTAATAAAGATACTTTTTCCAGCCTTTTGAGGGATTTCTTTTTCAGGCAGTGAAGCCTCACTGGAGCTAAGCTAATTAATGTCAACTTTAATATTTTTAATTGGAAAATATTTTTATCAGTTGCTTTGATACTAGGAAATGTAGGATGATTTTTTTTTTTTAACCTTGAAGAAAAAATATTTAGCAAACCAGTCAGTCATAGGTATGGGGATCTTGTACCAGTATTGGTATTTTGGGTAATGATTTATGAACCTGGATATTTGTAAGTGTCCTTTAGAGCCTTTGTTTGATATATTTCTCATTGTTCTCCCACATCCAGGAGTCACTTGCCTCAGGATCTACTCAGCCTGGTTCACTCTCCTGGAACTCCCCATCACTTCAGCAGGTCCCTCTCTGTGCTGCCGAGTTGTCCCCTTCCATGAGGTAAATTAATGAATTTTAACCACATCATCATCTCATTTAAGCTGGTATCAGCTAAGAAGTAGCTGCCAATTGAGTGAATCCTGGTGTTTTGCTAAAGCATATTTATGTGTGTGTACAGATGCCAGGAAAGCCTGGGCCTGATTAGCACGGAATTGGTGATGCAGCATAATCCAGGTGTCAGGGAACAGCATTACTGAATGAAAGCTAACAGCGTCAGTAAGTTTTAGGTACTATCAAGCACAAATTACTCCATAGTTTGTTATTATCATCGGCTTTATTACCTACTTTCAGCATTTCACATCAATCTCAGTGCAAAGTGACAGACAGCTGGGGGATCTGATGATATTACATGAAAATTATACAAGCCAGAGAGAATAAATTTTTTCCGTCTATCTTTCTGTCAATGGCCTTGGGAAAGATCAACTACAGATAAATAACATTCAGCTCCATCAGGCACCACCACTTATATCTGAGGAACATGAATTCCAGGAGATAATGGAGTTTGGATTAACCTCATTCAGTGCTCTGGGGTGTTGAGGTGGGAGGGTTATTCACAACAATAGGACCTGGCCCATTGCCTCCACCGCCTACCATGTTCCACCCCAACTGTTAGGGACTTGCTACTGGTTGTCGTGCTTATTGAAATATTGAACTTTATGACCAAAGTTTGGATGGCCTATTTATCTTAACAGCAAGCATGTTTATGTGACTTGTGAAAATTGTCAGTGTGTGGACAGCAAAAAAGTTGCATCCTAATTTATACGAATTAATGCCATGTACAAAGTTCAGTGAACTAGATGACTGTTTCACCCATTGCAAGGGTTAGTTACACAGCTAAAACAAGTCATGACTGTGGTTACTAGAGAGCTCTCCAGATATAAGTCACAAACTGAACTGCACAATTTGTGATTTCAGTAACTGTTGTGATTCGTTTTTCTTAAATGATTCTGTTCACTCTGTTCACTACTAACTTGTAACCCCTGTAAGTTGCCAGTCATTGTAACCCTGTCCATCACCTTATCCTTGATGACCCAACCCCTCCTCTCCTCCCCTATCAATATCCCATTGGTCCAAGCCTTGGACCAGCCTCTCGCTGGAAGTTCTCCTTGGGGGGTGGCACGAGGCTCTTTTTCTCTCTCTCTGCTGGATCCCTCTGGAGCGTGAAGGCCTCTTGCCTCCAGCCCTCTCCTGTGGGAGCCATGCTCCCCCCCGGTGTGGGACCCCCCAATAAACACCATGTAATCAACACCCTCAGAAGCTGTGTTGTGTCTTGCCTGCCTGTATGCTGTCAATAGCTTTTGCACCACCAAGAGACCTCTCCCCAAAGGCTCCGGTAGGGCTCCTGTACCTGCCCTTCCTTCATGGACCCAGGGGTATGTTGCCTCCAGCCCCCTGCCACTGCTAGCTGGCCCGAACAGAGCAAGTAACATTTAAGAAGAATCATCTATTGGAAAGATAAAAAAAAATCTAAGTAAACCCCTAATTTTTCCAGTGTGTTAAACCAACTTATATATAGAAAGAACTGACCATTTTGGGGGTGAAGTGGTGGTTGGGGTGTTCCAGTCCTACCACTCAGTATGTGGATGCTCTCATCTTTAAGGGTGAAATGCTGTGTATACTCTGCTGCTTTGTGCAACATAACAGAATCTCAACTCCTTGCTCTGAACCTCTGGATGTCAGCAGGAATTAATTTGTACATGTGGAAGAGGGTGAGTATGCTTCTGTGCCTATTATTAATTCTTATTTTTAGTTCTGTGTGGATGCACAGTAGTGGGAGCTGTCACTGCAGTGCCTGACCTGGCAGCCTGGCCCTGCCCAGCACATGGCTCCTGGAGCATTGGATCCCCTGGCACTGCTGCACACGGGTGGGCTGAGAGCAGCCCTGTGCTGCTCCAGCTCCTGGGGAATGTCCCGGTGCTATGACCGTGCCATATCCCATGGCTGGGGCTGGCAGAGCTCAGCCCCCGCAGCCCCAGGAACCGTGTCTGGGGCTGAGCCCCACACAGGTCACAGATGGTGACTGCAGTGGGTGCTGAGGTGCTCTGGCAGTCCTGACCCATGATCTGCTGCAGGCTGTAATGCCTGACTCAGAAAACAATACTCTGGGTAGAGATAGAAATAAGTCAAGGAGCTCTGTGGCTAAGTTTGGGGTTGCTCCAGCTTTGAAAAAAAAAAATAAAAAAAAAAAAAAAAAAAAAAGGCCATAAAAAGTAAAGTCAGAATCCCACTCAATGCATAGGACAAAGTGGATTTTGAATCTTCCCTTCCATTTCACATCTGGTCACTAAACTACCCTTGATCTTGAATTGGGCAGGGAAACTGCTGCCACAGCCGAAAGTCTAGGGGGTGACATATCTAACTTCCTAAAAAGGAATTTAGCCTTAATTCACATACAAAAAACATACACACATACACACACCTATTTTGCATTAAAAAATTGATAAAGAGCAGCAAGAAATGTAAATTTCACAAAAATCATTTAGGTTTATCAAGACCAGAGGTGCCTGTGATGATCTTCAAAGGGTACAAAGAAATGGTGGTGTGAATGGAGAATGAGATGACAGGCAAAATTCAGTTTTGACATATGCAAAGTAATTAATTGAAACAATTCATACTCCTGGCTAGGCTCTAAATTAACTGTATTAACCCAGAAAAAAAGATCTTTGTATCACTGGGAAAGCTCAAACATATAGATACCTTCTAAGAAGCAATTGTCATTAGAATTCAGAGAGAACAGGATAAAAGAACATTGGAAGTATTGGGAAGCTGTCAAAGAAATCACTGTTGCGCACTCTCCCAAAATAATCTAGTTCAGGTTAGTGTGTCTCAAAAAGGACGTAGATGGGGCAGCTGGATTCGGAGTTCAGTTCTGGAAATGACTAAGTGCTTGGAGAGAATTTATGGGGTCTGCAGGGCTGAAATGGCCTGGATTTATTACGATGTGAAAAGATTAAGTGGAACATCTGATAAACATAAGAAGTAATAAGCAATGTTATGAAATTAAATTGTAGATGCCTGCATGCCCATCCTTTATCATGAAGCAGAAAACAGAAGGTCTGTCATTGCACAAAGGTGGAAGCAAGTTCAGGAAAACAAACACTGGAAGGTAGTTTTCCACACTATTCGCTGGTAAGACTCATTGCTGGGAGTTGTCTGTAAGGCCAAAACCTGCATCAATTACAGGAGATCAGGCATTCATGGGGATAACAGGAACTTCCAGTCCTATTCCAGTGAAGAGTCAAAGCCAAGCAAAGCCAATTGCAGCAGATAAAGATCTTTATGACCCCAGGCTTGAGCTAGGGTTGAGCTGGTTTCCTAGCCACCTGCAGCACTGGCAGTTTCTGAAGAGCACCAGCTGCAGTCCCGTTCTGAGGGAGAGGAGCGTGGGTGCAGTGAGCCTGCAGAGCCACAGTTCCTCCAGGAGTCCCGGGGAGCACAGAGCAGGGCAGAAACCAGGACAGCAATTGAAGAGCTGGTCCCACTCCGGGCTGCAATGGAGCCTCCTGCAATCCTTGGTGCGGACACCGGGACATGAGAGGCGTTGTGAGCCGCACACCTGCGGGCAAGGTGTTGTGCTTGTGCCGCAGGGATGTCTGCCTGCCTGGGCAGCGAGTGCTCCCACAGGGCCGCAGGGCGAGCAGACCCCCACAGTGTTCCCACTGCTGGTGCATGTCTGTACCCCAAGGCAGAAGGAACCACCACAGAAAAGACAAAAGGTCAGAGGTCTCCCCATGACCAGCTGCTCACATGGGAAAGGTTTTGTTTCAGTGGTCGGGGGACTGCAGATAATTTCAGAGGGATCAGAAGGTTTGGCCTCTACCCTGAATTTCCCTACTACCAGTAACAAGAATTTAACTTCTTCACTGTAGAACAGAAGGAAAAAAAAAATTGCCAAATGGAAAAGACCAAAGTCATTAAGCAGGAAAGTTTTGTATTTTTTTAAGCTTCAGTTCATAACAAATAATGACAATTTGAAAGCATGTTATTGGGAGGAAAGGGTTAAAACCAGAAGATTTGACAAGGAGGGAATAATTTCCCTCAAAATGCTGTTGCAGCTGGGAATGCTAAATATGTTGGTGTGGGAAAACTCTGCTTATTATGCCTAATGTTGTTTATCCTCTGCCTGTTTTGAGAAGTAAAATTCCTGTGTAGAGATACCACCCTCATAGACATGCTTGTCTCCTGCTGGGAGAGAGAGAGATCATAAAAGCACAACCTTGTGATAAAACGTCTGAAGTCCTTTAATATATTTAATACATGGGCAGACAGCAGTTCCCCCTGCTGGAGACTGACAGAGCCTGTGTCCTGTGTGTCTCTGCCACCCGGCGTCGTTAGTGAGGTAATGAAATAAATGTACTCTGCATTTTGGCTGTGATTTGGTGGTTGCCATGGTTACCCATATGTGTCGATTCACACACAGGCTGAGAATTCCCCTTTAGGCATAAACTCAAACATCTTAGCTTGACTTTTGAGTTAACTAGAGAAGTCTCAAAAAACTACTCTGAAGATAACTTCTTAATTTCCTTTGACATAATTTATCATGTGTTAGTTTTAAAAATAATTAATTTCAGTACCTCATGGAATGATTGGCACGTGTGGTACCTGTCATCACAAGCGCTGTAGAAGGGACCCACCAGTTGGTGGGAGTATCAGTTTCCTCTAACTTTAGCAGGGAAGGGAAATACAGGAAATCTCAGAAATAAGATCTATTTTCTTAAGTGTTTCCCTATGCAAAACCACTCCCACAGGTATTTAAATGTAAAAAGATCTGTGGTGCCTTGTTTGGCAACTGGGAAGGCATAAGAAAGATGGTATCAAGGAACACTTGCTCTGGCCTTTGTTAGACTTAGCACTACCAAAACAAAAATCACCCATTTTGTTGTCTTCTGTGGTTAATATTATGCTTCAGAATAGCAAAGGTTTTTTTTTTCTCCTATCCTTAAATGTCCTTTAAAGCCTGTGCATCAGTCTACTGTCTAGATTCCAGCTTCCTCAGCTATCAGGATGGCTGAGCAGAGGTTTCTGTGGGGAAGGATACCAAGGGAACTCTCATCCCATCTTGTACCACCCTGAAAGTGTTCCTGTGTGAGATTGTTCATTTTTCTGGTTGGAAGAGCCCTTTTTTGCCTCCAGCACCAACCAGTGGAGGACAGTGGTCACTGTGCCTCCCCTCGCACTCCCTGCTCTCCCTCAGCACAGGGGAGGAGAAGGCAGGACTGGCTCCCAGTCTGTGTTTGGGACTAAAAGAGGTCCAAGCAAAGCGGTCACAAAGCAAGGGGAAGACACTGGTAGCTGTATCCCTGGGCTAGCAGCACACAGGGACTCAAAGATGAAAGAGGGAAACGGACCAGAAAGTGGAGTTTTAGTTTGGAAGTGGTTGCTAGAAAATATGGGAAGCAAACTGAAGGGAACAAAGCCAGCAGGTCAGTGCTGTGGTAGGGAAGGAGTTAAGGCTGGTGTTTCAAACAACACATTCACTGGTCTTAGAGGCAGGAGAAAGGAAATGCTTGAAGTATCTAAACTGAAGCTCACAGCCTTGAAAAACTCCTAAGGAATTAAGAATAAGCTCATAGACTCCTGTGGAGATACATCTTGTAATATTACTGCCTTTAACTTCCCTTTTGGCTTGCACAGAAGAGGTGTTGAAATGCTGAAGGCCAGATTGAAGCATTTTAAAATATTCTCTTCTTTTTTTGCAAAATTACACAGGACATTTCTGTTATATGTAAATTAAATGTTTTGCATTGTGGTAATGCCTAAACCTACTGCTTGCTTAATAAAAGAACAAGTAAATACAGACATGAGATTTCAGACAGGCAAAGGCAAAACCCACCCTGTGTCAGCTGCCTTTCTCTCAGCTTTAGTGCAGTCTCTGGCTCGCCCAGGCTGGGATCTTGCAGCAGGGTGCCATCAGGGCTGGGCAGCTCTGCTCCGCACACCCGCGCTGCTTCCTGCGCTGCCCCAAAGCCGAGAGGGGACTCAGCCGAAATCCCCTTTCTTCTCAAAGGTGTGCAATGTCGAATCCTCCGTGGGCATCAGGCTCTGGCATCGCACGGAAATCACTTCAGTGAGTGCTCCAGACCACATACCACACTTCTGGTGAGACACATGTGCCCTTAAAGGTGCTTAATGAATGTATCTTCTAAAGGACCTGCAAGATTTATTCTTTCATTCATTTGCACACATTCATTTGCACACATAAAAAACATGACATTTACACTTTGAGCAGTGAGACTTTGAGAGCGAAGCTGGTCTGGATTTTTTTTCTTCCCTCCTGCTTTTAAAGCATTACTGTTTTCTTTACAAAGTAATTATTTATATGAATAAGCAATTGGATTACTGAGAACATCCAGCTTACGTTTCCTCTTTTGAAAAGACCTGTGAAAATCTTTATACCTGTGCCAGGAAAGAAATAGAGATGACATAAAGTAAGTGTCTAGCCTGCTATCTTTGCAATCTGATTATCCATGTAAGTGCATTTACGTTCAAAAGCCCTGTATTTCCCTTTTCTTTATCTAGCTGTTTCTTGGAAAGGTCTTTCTATTTCATGTATTTGAAATATCTGCTGGTGAGGGATGTCCTCCATGGCAAGTAATTAGCTTTGTGAAATGCTCTGCCTCCCTCTTCTCAGAGTTCTGTCCCTGGGGTTCCCCTTACAACTGTCATGGACCATTGCTTTCAGTGTCTGTGGTGAGGGCAGTGAGTTTGGGTGTGTTCATGCGTGGCTGTGTGTGTCTGGATACGGATATTCCCCCAAAAGACAGCAAAACTGGTAAATTTCTTAGAAATAAACTTTATTTTGAATAGTTTGAATACTCCTTGAATAAAAGAGACAGAATCCTACCAAATCCGTAGTCACACCCAAATATTCTTTTTTTCATTATTATTTCTTATTGTACAATCAGTTCTGCCCCAACTCTTGTGGCTTCTTTATTCAAGCGAGAGCAGTCGCCAGTGGTAGCCAGGAGGGACACTGGTGACTGAGAGGGAAAGCAAGTCTGCTCTGTGCCAAGGCTTCAAAAGGATCACGGTGGGGCTGCTGCAAGCCAGCCAGAGCAAATACAGAGAAGGGACTGGGAAAGCAGGGTAATGACAATAATGGAGTTGCACAAAAGAGTCCAAATATTGAGGGGTAAATATTGCTGAAGATGACAGGAAGTAAAGTTAGTGGCACAGTCAATAAAACTAAAGGTGTGCAGATGAACAAAAATATGTCTTAAAAAAAATGCTGCTTCCAAAAGCCTGCTGAAAATGTTTGGCTTGTTGAAACAGAGAGCTGAGGAGCACATAATCACAAATAACGTAGTTTCAACTTTTTTAAACCACTTGATTTTTTGGCAAACTGAAATGAGTAATTAAATGCAATGATAAATTCTGTAGTTAACCTAAGGGAAGTATTGACCAAAGCTGAGCAGAAATAGTGAGAAATGGAAGAAAATGTGTTTTCTAACAGGCAAAATACCAGAAGGAAGTAAAATCTATCATTTCTGCTCAGAGAGCTAAATAAACCCACATCCAAGACCCTGAATAAATCTTGAGGCACAGATGGAAAATGTGTACTCAGCTAGCATGTTGAACAAAGTAGTGCAAACAGTGGGAAAACCACAGGAAAAATGGACCTGATGTCTTGTGGGTACAGCATTGGTACCACAGAGGGAAGCAAAGAGGAAAGCTAGGCATCCTGTCAGCAAAACAGTAGAAAAGCATGACTACTGCAAGAGACATTGGCTTTAACTGGTGATTATTATTGGTTTGCTTTATTTAATGTTTTAACTGATTAATAATGTAATTCCTTTTCCATTTATTTATCTATACCTAATTGAACAAGATTAAGTGAACAGTACAGAAAATGAAGGTTACTGGTCTGAGGTTCTTGTGCTAACTATGGAATTGATATTTTATAGCTTTGAGGTTGGATTCATTAACTGCTGTTATAAATGCACATTATTAAGTTGGCTTTTTGCAAATATTAAAAAGCGTGCTGTATGTTTAATAACTTTGTTGTAAAGATGTAAGTTTTTATTTCTGCTATTAGTAAAAATTAGGCATAGTGGTAGTAGTGGATATAGTATGCTTGAACTGTCTGTTTGGTCGGGATAACATCCAGTGAAGGACCCTGCTGCTGACATGCCAGCCAGAACACCAACCGACCATCTGTGCAAAGTATGGACCAAGGCCCAAGATGGAGGAGATAAAGAAGACACAGCCAGGAAACACGCATGCTCCGAAAAGGCGGATCCAAGGAGGAGCCATGCTAAACAGCTCCTGGAATATGGAAACTAGTTTGTGGAAAAGTGTTAGAAAGGGTATTTAAAGAATGTCTCTGATATAGCATGTGTACTCTTGACTACATGCCAAGTCACCCGGCCATTAATCCTTTGGTTAATTTTTTTTAATCTCCGAATTGTCTTATTTTAGAATTTTTTATTAAACCCATTTCTTAAAATTTAAAAGTGAACCTCATTTTTCACACTGCCTTCCCTTGAGCAAAGAACATTTTTCTGCATGTGAATTGATTCAAAAGGAATTCAAACTGGTACCTCAAATTCATTGTTTTTCATGTAAAGAAGGAGAATAAAATGGATTTAAGTATTTCCCTTAAATGTTTGTTAAGAGTCTGTTTTATCAGTCTCATGAATTAATTCCTTACCACTTTAGATATGCATATTTTCTGCTTTGGCTCCATTTCAACTTGCCCCAGCAGGAATGAAACCAGAAATCAGATCTCTTTTCATACTAACCTGAACTGGAAAGCAGTAATGTTAATCCCTCGATTGCCAGTTTCTGCAGTGTTACTCTGCAGAGCTGCCGTGCTGGGGGGAGGAGGAAGGGTGGGGGACAACACAGGGTGCTCAAGATGCCCTATGATATATGAACATGTCAAATGGGTTCTTGAGTGAATCCTGTGGGTAAATTGTGGCCGGCTGAATTCTACTAACAGTATTCTTTTGTCTGAGTAAGTTTGCTTAATATTAGCAACTAAGACTGAACTAAAGCCTTAGACTGAAAGTATCTTAAGTCTTTTCTTAGACTGAACTTGTCTTGTGCTCTGGCTTAGTTATGTAAAAGGCAGCCTTGAGGCCAGTGGAAACTGGGAGATAAGGATGCCACAACTTAAAGTCAACAACTGACACACTGTGAGACAGAGAAAGAATACAGTAAGGAGCTAGAGGACCCCAGACCAAAAATTATGTTTGGACAAAGAGGTGTGTGCAAGGTGTGTAAGGAGTGGGTGAAGATCAGGTGCACAGACTGTCAGGGTATAAAGGGCCAGGGATTCCTTTTTTGGGGGTGTCTTCCTTGAGGCACACATCTCCAACTGTTTTTTCCACTCTACCAATCAAATAAATTGGATTAAATCTTAAACCTCTGCAGCAGAATACTCTGGGCAGAGAAATTTTTGTATCAGTGACCTCACCTGCATCGCCAAAAAGACCAGCTGAAGGTCCATCTCTCCAGAAACCCTTTGGGGCTTCCTCGTTGCAGCACACTCAGACAGGGTGCTCGGAGAGCTCCCAACACATCCCGATGAGCGCATGTGATTGTCTGGTTCAGCAGCAGAGAGCTAGGCATTAATATCTGCCTTAAACACACCCTGTCCCCAGGTCTCAGATAAAGTAGCCAGGTGTTTAGACCACATCTTTAAACATTCTGCTACCCAAAGTGGAAAGTATTCCTATTTACCAATTACTTTAAACAGGCATTTCAGAGAGTGTCTATAGCTTTAGGGCTGACTGCTTTCATTTGTGAAGGGAATAAAGGTGTTTTTCTCCAGAATGCATTTTATCTTGTCCGTAAACATCACAGTGTCACCAGCCTGCTCTCACCCCAAGTTGTGAACAACCCTGCACAGCTTGTGACATGTGATGTGCATGCAGATCGTTTGGTATAGTCTGAGAAACTTAAAATGCAGTTCAAAAGGGACTAGAAGACATTATTTAGATGAAAATTTCTAGTATTTTTACTCTGGACATGGCAGCCCCTGCATATGGCACAGGCCAAACAGTGGCCCTGGCCACCACATGCCCAGAGCCAGAGTCTGCTGCTGCCAGAGTGGATTTAACTCCTCTGGCAGAGCAGATTCATTAGATTCAACTAAAAGCACTTTAGTAATAAAACAGCAAAACTGACAAGGCTGTTTTTGGAAGCAGGTCTCCTCTGAGGGTACTGCTCGACCTCACTAACCAGAATCTCTGCAAAGCTGTTTGCTTCCTCTGCCAGGGAAGGTTTTCCCACAGATATTGAAATAGCCTAAACAGCAACTAATTTGAAAGCTGAAATGGAAATGTATTTATGGTTCATGAGGTACAAAAGTCCATGGAGACCCCAGACAAGGCTAAATTTATTTTCACTGCTAAGAGCTATTTAGGCTTCAGGTTGTTTGTCACCAGCTTGCAATTCTGAATATTTTGATTAGTGCTTGAAGTCTTATTACTTGGTTTGCAACATTACTGCCTGCAGGAACAACGACAGCACTTTGGAAAACTCATGTTTATAGAGCTTTTAAAATATACAGTCTGCCTCAGAGAAGATTAAAGTGTTGCTTCTTTCCTTATCCAGGAATTGACAAAAATGTAACAGAATATATTTCAGGAGAGGGAGTAGCAGAAGAAGCAAATATTATAAATTCCAGAGCCAAATATTATGATTTCTTGTTCTCAGGTACCCATGAATTTTCCAGACAGATGTGTGGGCCAGGCTTTCCCATGACACTATCAGTTCAAATGATTCATTTCTGGCTGTTTTAAAGGACTACTAAAAATACTTTTTCATCTGTACTCCTTGTAGAGATGGGTAGTGAAGGTGGCTGTGGAAGGTACACATATGGAACACCTCTGTGGGAAGAGAAAACAAAATACCCACATTTTTACTGGTTTGTTGATGGAAGGAACTGCTGAAACCATTGAGAAACATGTTTTGGTGGAGCACAGAGAAGGGATGTGGAGATGTGTGTGACATGGAGGCAAGCACCACCCACCTGTGCAAGGGGTGGAAGATAGCAGTTTGTGCTTGCCGTCACAGAAGGGGGAAGTCACACACCTGAGCTGCCACATGCTCCGAGAGGCAGATTGTTTTCCTTTTACACAAAAGACATTAAAGCAAAGACTCACCTCTATCTCAATTTTCCTCCTGTCTCTGCATGGCTGGTGGGTAGAGAGAGAGATGGAGGGAGAGATTGAGGGAGAGACTGCACTGCTAGCAAAGAGTCAGTAATTTCAAACTGCCAAGTTTATGGTACCTGGGTATCTGATGTTTGTTTTCCAAGTACCAGGCCTTTTAGGGCATAATTGACCTCCCCTCCTATTCCAAGCCACACAGGGAGAGGCTGGGGGAGGATGTTCTGGAGGAAACATTTGCTGAGTAAAGACAAGTCAGCCCTTTGCTGCACAGGTGAGGACATAATCCTGCTAATGCTGGGGAGGTGCTAGGGAAGGAAGCTCTCGAGCACACTTGACCAAACACCTTGACTTCCACTTGCAAAATGCTAATAGGGTGCACTGGGCTTTTCTTCAAAGAAGTAAGATGCACTTGTCCTGTGCAAATATGATAATTGGTTCATAGATGTATAATGCTGTTAATTAGCTTGTGATCTCTTGTAACACAGCAATGTGTGTTGCTGTCTCCTGAACCCCTTGAGGGCAGGATAATGAATCACAATTCAGCACTCCCGTAGTGCTTGGAATGGAAAGAGCATCACTCAGTTCAGGCTGCTCAGAAACTTTGAGCAAAGTAAGGAAGAAAAGAGGAGTCTGCAAGGCCATAACTTTCTTGCTGAAAAGCTAATAATCATCTAGTAGGAAGACAGAAATATTTTTCTGTTCAGCAGAGGGAAAAATCCTTTTTATTCTTTGCATTAGTCTGTCATATCCAGTGATCTATGGCCACATGAGTATGACTGAAGAATATTCCTGTTTGTATACTAGCACAAAAGCTGTTGTATAAACCCACCAGTTACAAAAAGCTGCAAGAAAAATGTACTAACACACATATGCATGGCCATGTTTAATATCAGCTCTAGTTGCAGGAATACAGAAAGTCACATTGGAAGCATAAATATATGGGTTCCAAGAATAGATGGCTCCATCCAGAGGACTTGTAACACTCAGTGTGGTGTAATTCTTTATTCATGTAGCTGTTCACTTTGTTTCTCCTCAAGGTTTATTTGAAAAGTTGTTTTCACTGGAAAGATATGCTCAGAAGCAGCTGCAAGCAGTTGGAGATTTAGCTTTTGTTCTGCACCCACATTGTGCTGGAGATACAGGGGTTTTCACTCTGACAGCTCTATGACATCAGTTTGAAGTAGGTGTCATCCACTGTTTCCTGGTCTGAATAGATCTAAAAGAGGTGGTGTGTCTCTCTCTGCAACTGAAATTCTGCTTCATCTTTAACAGTTTTTGATGCTACCAAATATACTGATAGAAAGGATAGAGAACACAACTTGATTTCAAAGGAAAGAGAGCTTTATACAAACCCAGGGCACATCCCCCCTCAGTATGTTGTGGGTTACAGCAAAGCATCTTTGGCTCAGAGATGCGTTTGCATGGCAGAGCTGCCATCAGCCTCCCTGCCAGCCCTGCAGGCTTTCCAGCCCCATGGAAAGATTATTCCTATAACCTGTTCACACCCAAGACAGTTCAAATGCATACTGTTCTCATGGGTTCACAAACCACGACAAACCAACCCATGCCCCACTAGAAAGAAGGGAGACAGAGATATTGTAGGAGAAAAGAAGCAATGAACTGCCTATCCAGGAAACAAGGAGGCTGAAGGTGGTAATTCCCAGAGGTGCTGAGTCCCCCTCCTCAAGGTCTCTGTGGCGCAGCAAGGAGAGAAGCCATGGGCACATGGGAATGGAGGTGTGTGGAGGTTATGGAACATTGGTCAGTGTCTGCAGGGAACTTTGAATCCCCCCACAGATGCTGCTTTGCAGGAGCACAGAATCCCAGGATGGGTCAGGCTGGAATGGACTACAGTGGCTCATCTGGTCCTGCCTCGCAGCTCAACCAGGATCATCCCAGAGCACGACACAGAAGTGTGTCCAGATTATTCTGGAATATCTCCAGTGAGGGAGACTCTACACCCTCTCTGGGTAACCTGTTCCAGTGCTTGGTCACTGCACAGGAAAGTTGTTCTTCCTTAAGTTCAGGTGGAACTTCCTGGACATCAGTTTCTGCCCATTACCTCTTATTTCTGGGTGCCATGGAGAAGAGCCTGGCTCCATAACAAACCAGAACACTTAATGCTTTTCTGTAGTGACAGGAGGATGAGCACAGCCTCTGACTGTTTCTCTGCCCATGGGCTAAGGTCAGAAAAGAGATGATACAAAGCACTCTTCCCACATTTTGTTTTAAATTTACTCTATTACCTCAGCAGTCATTGTAAAAAAATGTTGTTGTGCTCTTAATCTGCACTCTGATGGCTGTATTTGTCAGCTTTATGGTTGTCATTTAATTTGTTGCTTCCATTTGTATAAAAAGAACAGATGCCTGAGAATGGATAATAAACCATCCAGCTGAAACAAGTACTTGGTTTAGAGAAAGGTTTCCTGTTGCAGGACAACTGGACTTCTGAGAAGATATAAAAATGTGGCTTCTGGAGAGCATCATATAAAATGAAAATAAAAGCAAGAGAAGTTGCTGAAACAATCCCAAACAGACTGTGGTTGAGTGTCTACTCCAGGAATTTTCTGTGTGGAGGACAGAGCAAAGTACATTTTTCAGAGTCCAAGGGCAGGGAAGAAACCAGACAAAAATAGACTGAGTGGGTTTTGTGAGTTTTTTTATTTATTATATTGGTTACAATGCATTTATGCACCTCCAACCAATATGACACATATGACATCCCAACTGTGTAAACACAGTTGTTTTTTAAAGAGAAAATTGCAGGAAAACATTTGCAAAGATCTGCCTCTGATTCTCTTGGCAGGGAAATCAGAAAGAGGAAAAAAAATAGAAAGTTAAGCAGAAGTCTGATTCTCCAAGCATTGATTTAATAACATCCTTCTGGTGCTATTTATAGCCTGACTAGGTTCATTTATCTCATTGACCAGTGTGCTCAGCTTCCTCACAACAGCTTTAGTGCCTTCAGGACTTTCAGATAAATCTCTTTTTTATCAGGGAGACAGGTCAAAATGATTACACATAAACATATGTAGTTTTAAGATAGACTCAGACTTGTTCTTTATTGCTCTGGAAATTATTTCCCTGAAATTAAATCCCAAACTCAAAGCTGAGATCTGGTGGCAAACTCAGGCTTTTGCTGCTTGGACGAATCCAGGAGGGGCTGCAGGACACATCCTTTTATAGAAAACAACAGCCCATCATGCCCCTGTTCCCCACTCCACTGTGGACAGTGGCTGGGTGGGCTGAGCTGGGCTCCCCACAGGGCTGAGAGCACAAGAGGTCCAGCCTTTGGGGCCACCTGAGAGCTCATCTGACCTGGGAGCCCTGGCGTGGCTGGCACCCCCTGCCCATGGGCAGAGTGCCAAGAGGACAGGAGAGAGCAGCTTCACCTCCTCCACCTCCCACCTCTCATCTCCCCTTCACCACAGCAGCATTTGCTCAGCCACTTCTTTCAGTGTTGGCAGAAAAGCCCAGGGATGAGAGGAAGCCTCTCTCTGATGCACTGATGCAGGGGACCCTTTTATTAATGACTAACAGAAGGAGAGTCCAACCTTTATGACTCCAGAGAAATAGTGCTTCAAAGAAATTACTGGTAAGATGTCAGCCGTCACCATGGCTCTCTTCTGGAAATATTTATCTATGGATCTTCAGGCTTCGGCATTCCGGCCTCATAGAAGAATTATTCCTATAACCCATCCACACCCAGAGCAGTTAAGATGCATATTTTAATGCATATATGAGAGAGAGAGGAATTTTGCATTGTTTTAATTCACTCTCTTATGATTCCTTCTGTATGTATGAACACATGTGCAGTGGCCACATTTTTTAGGCCTGCAGTCACAAAATAAAAAATACCCAATTGTGGTAGATCCAGTGAAAAATTAAAAAAAAAACAACCCGCAAAGACAATTTCTATACCTAATATTCCTAGTGTGCTCCTTGTTGGATTTTTTATGATTATCTGGTTAGAATTAGGAAGGTTATTTTCCTTCAGGAACCTGCAGAGCTGGCAATGGTGAGGTAAGTTGTGGTGTTACAAAATGTTTGAAACATATATCTTTTTAACAATTTTAAACTACTAAGGAAAAGGTAAAAAAGAATATAGAAATTGTTAAGTAGAAACCTTCAATTTTTTTTTTCTTTTTCTTTTGTCCTGATGTCTCAACAGCAGTTTTGGTTTTGTTTTGGCTTTCAGAGAAAGCCAAAAAACCCTGGAACTTATCTCCGGTTTTGGCTGAGTACAAATTCTGCAAATCCGTCTGGATCTCTGTTTATTAATTTACCCTAAAAGCATATTCCGCTGGGCTTTCGTTGAGATATACTCTGTTCCTTTCCTCATTTTACAGCAATGTCCTTAGTGATGCTTTTCTATATATATTGAGATGCAATAACATCTCAAACAGTGCAATTTTATTCTGGATGTTTTCCTTTATCTTCACTGAGAAGTTCTCAGCTATTTATCAGTGCTCTTAAACTTGGCTGTTGGATTTCAATCAGGTAATTTTCTTTCTGTAGCTTTGCAATATAAGAATCTCTCTGCCATTAAAGACAAAGAGTTTAGGGAAATCTTGGTTCAAAGAAATAAAACAGAGACAAATCTGTGGGAAGTTCAGAGAATTCTAAGCCTTGGAGATAAACTTCTGAGCAACATTTACTACATAGCTGATACTTTGTTCTTCTTAGCATGTAATTTATTTATAAAAAGGGAAAATATCATGGCAGGTCAGAAGAGCAGAGAATTAGTTTTAAAATGTGCTGTGATGTCTGATGTAGACAGCCCAGCTCTGTGCCATTGTGATCCTGCTCAAAGGGTGTAAGGGCTGGATGGAAGTCAAAGCCTCCTGTACCATCAGCGTGAATGATGACACTGCTGGCCCTGGGAAATCCATATAAAGAACATGCGCTAACTAGAAAGGTTTGGTTTCTTTAAATAGTAACACAGTGTTGTGAGTACTGTCGCAGTGCAGGGGCTGTCCGCCTGTGTGTGTATTCGTAGAAGTTTTCTCAGCTGTGTGGTGATGATGTGCAGTGACCATGATCTGACATTCAGGTTTTTAATCCACTAGTCTTTGAGTGTTGCTTTTTTAATGGCTTTTCACTAATTCCTAAGAATGCCTTTTCAAGTTATGTAAGCTAAAGGAACTGCAAAGGCAAGTATGGAGTTGTTGGCAGAAAACCATGTGTTTGTCTAAAGGGCAATGGGGCCAGTGACCTGGATTTAGCTGCTTGCATTGCTTCTAAAATGAGACAAATTGATGAAACCCACTTTTGTTACTCAGTAGTCTGTTGTTAAAAGGCTTTAAATGTTCACCTCCATTTCTATTTTTTACGCACAGTTTCACCTCACTTCATCTGTGCGACGCTTTTGACTCATTACACTCCATGCAAGTAGAACTAATTCCTGAATCTTGCCAGCCTTCTTGCCCATGTACCTGAAGCCCAGTAACACACTTTAGGAAGGGGAGTTGAAGAAATCGGTCAGTAAAGAAAGTTTTTAGTACATTATTCATGTCTTAACAGGAGATAAATAGCCATGTGTGACACAAGCAGTGATATGTCTTCTGCTGGATTCTTGCATTTTTATCCCAAGGCTCAGCCATTCTGCAGCACCATGGTCTCCACCATGCAGTCAGTAATTGGCTGTGACCTCATTTGGATTCTAAATAACTTCAGACACATGCCAGTGTGGCCTTCCAGACAGTCTCAATGAAAGGTAGTCCCCTCCTGATGCTGACATGATCCCCTTCCCTTCCTTGTGTAGTTATAAGGATTATAACTACAAGGATACTACTGTAACTACTATAAGGATACATCCTTGTGGGTTATAAGGATTTCTGCCTGCCAAAGCTGACTGAAGACCAGGGGCTGCTTTGGAGCACTTGGCCATTGCAGCACCCAACCCGGTCTGAGCGTGTGGCGCCCAGGGGGGATTGGCCCCTTTCCCTCTTTGTTGTCATCCAGTCCATCCCAGCTCAAGGGCTGGGGCTGTGGCAGGGAGGAGATGAGTGCTCTGGCATGATGAGTGCTCTGGCATGGTGCCCCCACAGGAGCCCCAGACCTCAGGGACTGTGGGGCTGGCAGGGTGTTTGTCCAGCTCCAGCCCTGCACTGCCTGCCCATGGTGCCCTCTCTCTCCCTTCCTGCTTAGCTCTCCCACCCCTGCTCCTGCACCCAAAACATGCCCGGGCTATGCTGCCTTGGCCCAGCTCTCAGTGGCTGAGGAAACTCTCACTTCTATATATAAAATAACTTCTGTAGACTTTTGACTCAAGCTCGGCCTGCATGCGGGTTTGCATTTGCCACAAACTTTTAACAGTAATTTTTCTTGGAGTTCAAGTTTTCATTCTCTCATTTTGACCAGATATTCTGGGCCAGGGCACCGAAGTGGAAACTGGTCTGGGCATGTGCCTGTCCAGAAGGAAGTATCATTTATGGATGGACCCTCAACAAAGCTTTTGTTAATCGCTGGGTTAGAGGGAAACAAGGGAAGCAAGAAATGCATATGAAGTGAGAGCTGCCCTGAGCAGGAATCACAGCATCCACATAATGTGCTAGATATGCATGACAGACTGGACAGAACTGACAATATCCAGAAAAACCTTAGCTGTTAAGAGAAAAGTACAAGAACAGCACATATTTTTCTAGGTGTAGCCAACTTGTTCCTCTCTCACAGTTTCCACCTTCTCCATCTTTAAAACTTGAGCTCAAGGGTGTTTTCAGGTCTCATTCTTGCATCTTTGAAAACAAGACATGTTCATATAAGAAAGATTCTGCATGACTCAAGAGTTTTATGAGGTTCCAGAACAACCAATGAGATGAGGCAGTACTTTTTCTAAGGGGAGAAAATAAAAAGTATTATAAATCTGAAGTATTTTTAGGGACTTAATTTTGTTGTTGAGAACTTTTACTATAGAGTTTCCACTGAGTAGCTTATCTTCAGTTGTCCTTGGACTGAACATCTTCTAATTTCAAAATAACTTTGATGCTGGGATTGGAAACAGGTTCCCCTGATTTCGTGTCATGACTTCCAGGAGAAGTGCCCAAAGGCAAGTAAGTGGGGGTTTCCCCACAGAACAGTGCATACCTTCATCGACATTGGCCTGGGTTCCAAAGTTTCTGTTTACTTCTGTTTACTTCTGTTTAAAAATTATTTTTAAAAAATCACTTTTTGACCCTAACTGACCTATTTAAGAGGCTATTTACTATGAGGAAAATAAAATGCTATGTTTTGATTAGTAGGCTTTTAAAAATTCTTTGGAAATTGGGTCATAATTTATATTGAAGTCTACAAATTTCTTTACGACTTTAAATATAAAACACTTCAAAATATCAGTGGTATTAATGTTTTTCTTTCAATGTTACTGATGTTTTATAATAATTTCAAAGACATTTCCTAATGAGCTTATAATTGCCTTTAATATGTATCACATAATGAGCATTTTGCTGTCACTTTTTGAACATCCTTCCATCACTAATCAGTTTTCCATCAACCACTCTAAGAAGAACTTTAACATGAAGAATGAGGTACATAAAACCTTTTAAACTTAAGTCCATGTTGCATGATCTTGGAGAATGAATTAGTAATTTTTGTCTCCAGTTCAGAGCTCCAAGCTCTAACTAGGTAATGAGGGGGGAAAAAAGAGCACACATTCAGAAGTAAACAAAAGATTAATTGCAGCTATTTTGCCTTCATTTGATGTTGCTTTGGTGTACTAGAATGAGTATTTATGAACATAAAATGTAACTTAGATACCCAATTCTTTTTCAGAAAAAAGTTTCTAACAGATGAATTGGTTTCAAAATTTGTAACACATGCTCCAATGTTCAGTTGCATCATCAGTCAGCCACGCAAGGATCAGGGGCAGTGTCACACACCACAAAAAATTGTGTTGCTTTGCTATTCTTATAGAATCCCACAGTTTTGCTGTTGATTGCAGTGTTGCTTAAATAGGTGCTCAGAAAGGCAATTCCCAAGTAACATACAAATTGTGGTGTCATTCACTGAGTTTAGGTTGATATTAATAAAATTTCTGATTTTTAGGGCTGCAAGGGGCATTTCTCTTTCAATTAGTACCTCGTTAAGAGCCTTGAGATGTTCAAAGAGGAATATAGTTGCAACAAACACAAGAAAGTGAACAAGTAGTAGTACTACAAGTATAGTAGCAAGCAAGCACAAGAGATGAAGCTCTCCCCTGGGATATCCCCCCTTCTGCTGTGACCAGTAAACTCCTGCTGTGAAAGCAGGATGCATATGAGCTATCTCAGCAAGACAGTCAGCAAAGTGTTCTTTGTGATGGGTCCATGGGAAAGGAATAGTGCAACATTCAGAACTTGCCTACAAGCATGGACAGTGGACATTTGCTTATAGTCATGAAGTCCAGAGGTAATTTTTTTTGAGTCACTTCAAAGGAAAGACCCAAGCATGTTGAAGCTAATGTCAGGAGCAGAGAGGATTGCAAGCTGAGCCCAGTGTCACATCTACTCTCCTGACAGCCTGGGCCTCGAGGCAGGTAGAGCCACCAGGACCTCGACCAGATCTTGGCAAAGCTGGTTGTTTTGCAGCTGTGACCATGGGCTGATGTCCCTCCCAAGCTTTCCCTTTTTCCTTTCCCCTCGAGAAGGGTCTTCATGTGTAGAAAAATTGGTCATCTCAGTCACAATGACCCCCAAATCACTGAGATTTTTCAGGGCCTGGGGTCAGGGAGCCCAGTAGGAAAGCACATGTAAAGCACTCCTCCTTGAAGCGAGCCCTGGACTTACAGCTGCTTGTGCCATTTCACATCTTGGGAGAGTTCAGCATTGAATCCTGAAGATCTGCTGCCATTTCTACTCACCACTTCAGTACTCCTTGATACCACTGAAGAGATTTGGTATTCCAGTTTTGGGTATGTGTCTGGTGCAAGTGACACTGATGCAAGAGGCTCATTAATTTCTAATATTCATGCATAAATCCCATCTAAAGAGTTAGGGATTTTTAAAACATTTTACTTTGAAATGTTTATGCTTGAAAGGTGAAAGTGTCTAATCCGTGGGTGGTTTAAATGGGAAGGAGACACCTAAGCTCAGTGGAAGCCCTTTAGACATGTCTGACTCTTGACCTATTGACTGTCTTGGGCCATTGGGGAGGCAGCTGGGATCAGACACACTTGTGCTGATCACTGATAATCCATTTCCTCCTTCACTACTGTACTGCTGTGGTGTGGAGTGGGGCTTGCTGACAGGACTGTGGCATCCATCTGCCACAGCTCTGTGCCTACAGGACAGCTTGGAACGGAGGCTGCAGGGCCAGGGGTGGGTGCTGAGGTGGGACCCCTGTGAGTGCCCATTGTCCCAGGACCCCCAGCCCTGCCCTGCTCAACAGGCACTTCCAGATGCCCTCTGGCTCTCCTCCAAGCTCCCCTGCCTTCCTCCCTGTGAGAGTAGACTGGGACAGTAATGATGGGACAAGGACGAGATGAGAGGTCTCTGGAGTCCAGGCTGCTCTTAGAGCACGTGGTTTATTGCAAGGCTCGTGGGTGAGGGGCCCTGCCAGGAG
>VZUI01084623.1:0-25306 GCA_013401135.1 Cettia cetti | reverse complement strand
TTTCCAGTCCTCATCCTCCTTCTCGGGGGGTGGGGGGGGTGGTGGTTTACAGGAGGCGGCGCTCGCTCGCTCTCCTTACCCCCGGATTTTTTTCCCTGCGGTTGTTCGGGAAGGTGGAGTCTGGGGCCGCCCCCGCGGGCAGGTGCCGGATGGCGGCGGGGTCCCTCCCCCCCTCCCCTTCCGACTCCCAGCAGGAACTCCCGTACGCCCCCCAAAACAGCCCCCCGGCCGGGGGGGTACCCCCGGCCGCCGACCTGGTGCTGGGGGCCACGGCCGGGTGCTTGGCCTGCTTCCTCACCAACCCGTTGGAGGTGGTGAAGACGAGGCTGCAGCTGCAGGGCGAGCTGCAGGCCCCGGGCACGTACCCCAGGCCCTACCGCGGGGTGCTGCGGGCGGCCGTGGCCGTGTGCCGGGCGGACGGGCTGTGGGGGCTGCAGAAGGGACTGGCGGCCGGGCTGCTCTACCAGGGGCTCATGAACGGCGTCCGCTTCTTCTGCTATTCCCTCGCCGAGGACGCCGGCTGGAGCGGGTATCCTGGCGGAACTGTGGCCGCCGGGGCCGTGGCCGGGGCGGTGGGAGCCATCGTGGGTAGCCCCGCGTACTTGGTGAGTGCTGCTCCCCGCCAAAGGCTGTGGAGTATGGGGGGGGGTGGGGAGCGCTGTTTTGGGGAACCCCCCCGAAAAGGTTCGAGATCTTGGCTGCATCCTCTGGCTTGGTGCATTCTCTCTTCCCCTGCTTTGCTTCACACCACCCCCCCACAAACCAAATGTGGGGCTGTGCTGTGCATGCTTTCCCCCTGCTTTCTCCCCCAACTCCCCCTCAGAAAACTAGCAGAAAACTCCCTCGTAAGGAAATAACCCCAAAAGAAATTGAGGGGTTTTCCCCTCTCCCATTTTAGAGGGTTTCCCCTGTTTTTTGAGGTTGCAAAGCTCCAGCAGTGAGTGTTTGCAGGGTCCCTTTGCCCTGGGTGAGAGGGGTAAAATAAATAGGATTCAAACTCGCGAGTTAACACTTGGCTACTCAGGTTTGTCCCCCAACTCTGTCGGAGGGGCTGAAACTTCCCCTCAAAATCTGCCGATAAGAAGATGGGGGGGGACCACACCTGGTCCCGGCAGGGACATTGGAGGGTTTTGTCACCTGGCATTGTCTTCCTCAAGGTCAAGACCCACCTCCAAGCCCAGACACTGTCGGCTGTGGTCGTAGGCCACCAGCACAACCATGAGGTGAGTGGGGACAGGGTTGGGGGCGGGGGGGACACAGAGGATTTGGTGGGACCTTGTCCGTGCATGCTCCAGGCCCCAGTGGGGGATGATGCTATTTTGGTCAGTAGGAATTTAAAGCTGTTGTTTGGCTACTTGGTCCTGTAATGATGCTATAAATAACAGTGTGAGAACAGAGGGGGTGTGACAGGCACGTGGGGCTGTGATACCGAATCCTGAGAGTCCAGACCCCCAGAGATCTCTCCAAAGCCAATAGTGGCTTTGTGTCACCTACCAGCAGTGGTGGGAAATTTTGGCCAGGTGGGATGCACCCATTTTCCCCAATTTCCTTTCTTCCTCAGAGTATCTCCGGCGCTTTCAAGAGCATCTATCAGCAGCATGGGGTGGTGGGGCTGTGGCGGGGGGTGACGGGCGCCGTGCCCCGTGTGACCGTGGGCTCGGCCGTGCAGCTCTCCACCTTTGCCTCTGCCAAGGACTGGGTCTGCGAGCGCCAGGTGAGCAGGAAATGTGCCGGATCCGGCTGCCACCAGCCCCCGTGCTCCCTTTTATTGTTGGGAAGAGCTGATGCCGGCGCTTCCTGCAGTGGTTCAGGAAGGGCAGCTGGGCGGCGGTGCTGGCGGGGGGCATGGTGAGCAGCGTGGCTGTGGCTGTGGCAATGACACCTTTTGATGTGATCAGCACCCGTCTCTACAACCAACCTGTGCATGCCGATGGCACGGTAAGGCCATTCTGGATATGGCACAGGGGACACATCACTTTTCCCAGGATAGCATCGAGCAGGGATGCACAGCTGGCTCCTCTCTCCCCAGGGCAAGCTCTACCGAGGTTTTTTGGATTGTATCCAGCAAATCTCCAACAAAGAGGGGCTGCTGGGCTTGTACAAGGGCATCGGTGCCGTCTACTTCCGCCTCGGCCCCCACACTGTCCTTAGCCTCTTCTTTTGGGACAAGCTCAGGAACATGGTTCAGCACTAGCAGCCCCCAGAGCTGTAGGACAGACTCCTGCCACCACCACCGATGTTAATAAAGAGGTTTTTCTATTTTTTGGTGTTGTTTTGGGGTCTTTGGGGTGGTGCAGATGGGGGGGCAGGACCTGAAATGCTGTGATGCCTCAGGGTGGAGAGGAGAATGGCTGTTGCTGGGGTGGAGTGAGGTTAAATGTGCTGGTGGTCCCTGAGCCCCTCTATGTGCATCACATCCCTGTTCTCCTAATTTTCACTTCCACGGGGCAGCTGGAGCTCAACTCCTCCAGCCGGGGCTCCAGCTGCCCTGGCTTGCCCCAGTAATGATTTACTAGCCGGGGGCAGGGGGCCACTCCCTGCCTCCGCCCCACGGACCTTGGAGCCAGGGCCTGGCTACGCAGTGGCTTCTCTCCTTCGAAAATGTTTTCCCTGGGGTCCTGGCTCCCAGCATTGCCTAGCCTGGCCTGGGGCTGGGCACTGCTGGATGCGCTCCTGCAAGGTGAGATCCCCCAAGGGTAGCCTGGGGACAGCCCACGGGACACAAGTAATCCACTGCTGCCTTTCCCTGCAGGGCTGGTGGGTGCCTGCGCTGTCTCAGTGCTCTGCAGCTTCCTGAAGGTTTATCTCTACATCCAGTGTGTGAAGTAAGCACCAGCCCTTCGTCCCCTCTGGGGAGAAGGTTGGTTTGGGGGATCTGATTTTGGGATCTGCTGTTGGGTGGTGGCTCTTAGCACCCAGGGGTGCAGGGCAGGGGCTGCAGCCTCTGCTGCAAAGCACAGAGGGGGATATCACTAAGGCTTGTGACCCCATTTTGGGTGATATTCCCCCTGGAGCAGCATTCCCCCTCTGCTGTCCCCAGCAACCCGGAGAGGCAGGCAGAGAAGGAGGCGATTGCAGCACGGCGGCCCTTGCTGGAGCCGCTGCATGTGCTGGTGCTGACCGGTGTCCTGGCCCTGGTAGGCTCCCGTGTGGCCGCGCTGGTGGTGCTGGAGTTCTCCCTGCGCGCTGTCTCCACCATCCTCTCACTCGGCAAGGTGAGATGGTATGGGGGAATCTGAGGCACGGTGGGGTATGGTGTGGATGGAGTTGGGAAATTGGGAATTTGTTCAGCACCCATGAGGGGCTGTGGTGTGGAAGAGGCCATGTGTCCCTTTGCACCTCAGCCAGCTGTCCCCAGGTGGGCAAGAGGCCATTGGCCCCTGGCTGGTCCCTCTGTGGGCACAGGCCCAGAGCAATGCCTGTTCCCTGTGCTGGCATTGTTGGACACCTCCAGTTCTGGGACCTCTGTGGCAAGGGGTGTAACTGAGAGGCTGGAGCATGTCCAGAGATGGGAACAGAGCTGGGAAAGGGCTGGAGCATCAGGAGTGGATGAGGGAGCTGGGAAAGGGACTCAGCCTAGGGAAAAGGAAGCTCAGGGAGGACCTTCTGGCTCTGCACAATGCCCTGACAGGAGAGGGCAGCCAGGTGGGGGCTGGGCTCTGTTCCCAGGAAACAAGGGACAGGATGAGAGGAAGCGGCCTCAAGCTGAACCAGGGGAGGTTTAGATTGGATATCAGAAAAAATCCTTCATGGGAAGGGTGCTCAGGCACTGGCACAGGCTGCCTATGGCAGTGCTGGAGTTATCGTCCTGGAAAGGGTTCAACAAGTGTTTGGATGAGCCACCTGGGGACACGTTTAGAGGTGAACACGGCAGTGCTGGGGGAGCAGTTTGGCTCATTGGTCTTGGAGGTCTTCTCCAACCTCACCGATTCCATGATTCTATGAACCCTCTGCTGCTTTGCAGGGTGCCCACAGCAGCCAGCTCTACCTGCTGTGCCAGTACTCGCTGGGCTGTGGGGTGTCCTGCGGCCTCAGCTTCCTGCTGGAGGGGGCCCTGCACCGCAGCTGGAACCTGGCACTGGCGGCAGGGCTGGCGGGGCTGCTGGCGCTGCATGCCCGGCGCCTGGCCCAGCACGTCTGCGCCCTGTACGAGCTGCACAGCCGGGCACGCTACTGCGGCGTCTGCATCCTGCTGCTGGCCGCGGGGCACGGCATCCCGCGCCTGCTGCACAATGCCCTGGCCCTCACCTTTGCCGTGGCTGACCTGGCCGCCGTGGAGCTCATCAACCGCGACTTCCTCTCCACGGGAGAGGCTGTGCGCTTCTGGACCCCACTGACCATCTGCTACACCCTCCTGGTTGTCTACATGCAGGGTGGGTGAGGGGCTGGCCCACTCTTAAGGGGTGCTGAGGGGCATGTGGGGCTACATGGGGTATGTTGGGAGTGTTATGGGGGATATGTGGGATATGCTTGGGCTGTACGGTGCCACTGGAGGTCACCTGGGGCTGTATAGGGGCAGATGGGGGGTCCTGGGGGGTGTATGTGGAGTATATGGGGTGTCCTGGGGGTATGCAGGGGGTACATAGGGTGTCCTTAAGGCTGTATAGGTGCTATATATAGTACATGCTGGGGGAGTATAGAGCCCTTATGGGTCATTCTGGGAGTCTGTAAGGGCCTATATGGTACATTCTGGGGATATATAAGGGTATATGGGGCGTCCTGGGCATCTGTAGGGGGTGTATGTATATACATCCCAGATGTACATAGGGGGTACTGGGGGTGTATGGAGAGTACATGGGTTGTCCTGGGAGTACATGGGGCTCCCTGGGACTGTATAGCAGATACATGGGAAGTACTGGAGGTGTATCAGAGCTACATGGGCTATATGTGAAGCCACCCCATGCTTGGTGTCCCCATTGTGGGGCTGCAGAGGTCCGAATGTACCTGCTGTGTCCTCGCAGAGGAGTCCCGGCAGAGCACAGGCAGGGGGCTGGTGTTCCGAACTGTGGTGGTGCGGATGGGTGGCCTCTTCATCCTCCTCCTCACGGTGGGCCGATGGACCGACATCCTGCATGTCTTCGTGTCACTGCTGGGGGAGCTCTGGTGCCTGCTCCGCTCTGGGGTCCTGTTGGAGTCCTGCTGGAAGCAGGTGAGAGGGGGGGACATCTCCCTGCCTCGATGTGGGGGTGAGGGGCTGGCCACAGCCCCAAGGCCACAGTGAGAGGTCTTTCGGCTTCTCTCTTTCCATCCCCCACAGGATTTTGCCCAGCAGCCTCGCTTGGAGAGTTTGTTGGGATCCAGATCGGAGGAGACGTCTCGATGAGCTGTGGGGTGTAACCAGACAGTAGAAACTCAGGGTGGCTTTGTTGGGCACCTCCAGAACCCCCCCATCACAGATCCCCTATGGGGACTAAGGAAATAAAGGGCTCCTGGAAGGCATCCAACCCTATCCCATCGGATGGAGGAGATCAAGGGGAAGACTCACGTTGCCCCTGCTTTTTGGGGGAACCCTGTGAGGTTGCAGCATTTACTGGAGTTTATTCTCTGGTCCCAGGGGGATTGCAGGATGCTGATTGATGTCCCATCCTTGATGACTCTCAGGGACCCCCAGGGGGTTATAAATCTCAGAAAATAAAGTTTTTTCCCAGCAAAATCCATGGGCAGAGCAAGCTGGAAATTGTACTGGAAAAGCACTTGGGATGGTGGCGGTGCAGCTTTTTGAGGGAGGGGGTAGAATTCCTCCTTGGGAAAGGAAACTGAGGCACAGAGTGGGTGAACCCTCTGGCTGGGAAGTGCCCTGTTCTGTGCCAGGGGGCAACAGGCCCTGTGAAGGTGGGGTGCAGTTTGGGAAGTGGGGGTTCATGCTGCCTGGGCATGGACCCCCAGTGCAGGGGGGGAGCAGGAGGGAGTCTGGGTTCTAGTGTTTGGGGCACTGAGGGCTCTATAGGGGTTTTTGGGGCATGCTGGGGCTCTAGGGGGGGCACATGGGTGTCCTGGGGGTACATAGAAGACATATGGGGCATTTTGGAGATGGAGCTGTATGGGGGGTAACTGGGGCTGTATTGGAGGATAGGGATTATCTTGGGGGTATACAGAGATATTATGGCTGTATTGGGGTACACAGGCACCCCGGGGGTGTCTGGGGGGCTCACAGGGCACCCCTTGGGGTTGGGTGCCCTGAGTGTGTGTGGGGCTCTCAGGGGGGTCCATGGGAAAACCTGGAGGGGGTAATCCCAGAGCACATAAGGGCACCCACGGGCTCATGGGGCACTCTGAGGAGAGACGGGGCATGCAGCACTTTGGGGAGCGTGGAGCAGTCGAGGGGTGAATGGGGCACCCTAAGGACATATGCACCCCTCTTCCTCCGCCCGGGGCTGTGGGGCAGGCAGGGGGGAGGAGGAAGGGAGGTGGAAGAGGAGGAGGAGAAGGGAGGAAGGGGCGGTGATGCCGGGCGGCTCTGCCTTCCCGCTGCCCCCGCCGCGCCTGCGGAGCGCACGGCGGGACCCGCACCGGCTCCCCGGGTAGAGGACGGGGAGAGAGTCACCTCCGAGGGACTGCAGTGCCACCTCTGGGCAGGCAACCCTTCCCCCCCCCACACCCTGAGCAGGGAACCTCGCCCGCAAGGTGCGACCCGCCCATGTAGGGGACGAGGGCCACCCTCAGGTAGGGACCACCCCAGGTTTGGGATTGGGAACCCCCCAGGAGGGGACAGGGGACACCCCAGTATGGGACACGGGACCCCACATGTGATGGGATTAAGGACCGCAGTCATCGTGGGATGAGACGAGGGGACTAAGCCATCTCCAAGGAAGAGACTGAGGACTCTCCCAGGGAGGGGATGGGGGGCTCCCAGGGAGGGGACACAGTGAGGCCACCGCCCCATAGGGGACAGCACACTGCCAAGTAGGGGACAGGGAGCTGTGGAGCTGCACGGTGGGACACCGCCAATGCCACGGGGGCTGCAAGGCCTCTCCCCAGGTATAGGACAAGAGGACAGTGGGTCCACTTGGGTTGGGGGAAGAAGGGACACCAAGCGTTGTGTACCCCTATTCCATTCCTTTTTTCTTGGGCGTCCTCACAGCACCCTCTGAGAGGTTCCTGGGGCAGGGCACAGAGTTGTAGTGCAGCTCTAGAGGGCTGTGTCCCATCCCAGTTTTGGGGGTTGTAGGGATACCCCATAAGTGGCCCTATCCCCATCAATCCTACCTGATCTCCCATCCCAGGAGATTTTAGGGAAACCAGGGGGGTTCCTTTCCAGCATGGCCTTGGTGACCCCAAAACAGGATAGAGCTACTTAGAGAGGGGGGGGACCCCCATTAATACACCCCTCGAGCCTCGACCAGCCCGATTGCCCCTGGCTGGAGGGATCTGGGGGGGTGCCGCCACAGGGGCACCGGAATCCCATCAGCCCCAGCACAAAGAGGAATGCAATGAGCACATGGTTCCAATTAACCCCGGAGATATTTTTTTTCTTTTTTAGGTTGGGTTTTCTGCAGCTCTGCTGGGGAGGAGGAAAAGCGGCGACTCCAGTGGGTGAGGAGCTGGATGAAGGCCGGTAGCACCAGTAGCCGGCAGGGAGGGAGGGAAAGAGGAAGCGAAGTGCTCGGGGTTCTTTCTCCTCTTTAATCCCTTCCCTGCTTGAGTCAGAGGCTGAAGTCACCGGCAGGTACATCACAAAGCTTTTTTCAAGGAGTCTGTCTGCCCCTAAAAGGGTAAAAGGATGTGCTGACACCTGTGAGTGGGATTTTGGGGGAACAGAGCTGCATGAGACAAGGAACTCATCACACAGTATTTTTCAAGCTGCCAATTCACCTCAGGTATGACTCCTGCTTCACCAACACAGTACCCTGACTAAATCCTCAGGGTTCCCCCATCCAAACCATGCCATTTGGGAAGGGGAAGCTTCGCCCCAGCTGCTTTTCCCCTTGGGAAGTTGGATAAACAGCCCTTTTCCTTCCTGAGTAGGGTTTCTTGGGGTTGAGCGCATCCTGCCGGTGCTGCCGTGTGCTGCTCAGGGGATGTGTCAATGTCATTGACGTGGTGATTCACAGCACCATGCCTCAGTTTTCCCACCTGGAAAAATAAAAGGGGGGACGAAGTGATTGGCAGGGAACTGGGGATAAGGAGGGAGGGAATGGGGATGTAGAAAGATTCCAAAAAAGGAGTGGCAAAAGCAAAATCTATTGCAGCCCCGTTTTTTAAAAGGAAAGGTGGGTATTTTCTGCTGCGCATGGGGAGTTTAATCCCAGATGGGTAGGAGCAATAAGAGGAAATACAGGGGATTCAAATGCTTATGAAAAGATGATTTAACCACAGAGGTGTGAAAATGGGAGGCATCAGTTGCTGCCTCACCTGGACTCCGTACCCTGTGTCCTCCTAGGCATGAGACAATTTACTGCTGTGACGTGGGACGGGGACGTTCATTCCTTCTCCCTTTCCAGGAGGAGGGAGGCGAATTGATGACAAAGGGCACCACTTGCAGGAACTGCCAGTGGGCCTGCAAGTTTTACCCTTTCTTTCTTATTTTCCCTAGAATCAACCCCCAGTCCAGCCCTTCCATGGCTTCAGCGATGTTGCCAGGGAAAGTGGAGAAGAGAATTGCTTCATCCGTCTTCATCACCCTCATGCCACCATGGAGGGACATGGCCGCCAAAGAGAAAACCCAACAGGAGCCACAGCCAGATGGTGCTGAGGTCCCTGGCACCCATCACCCCCAGATCCTGCTGTCAGCCCCCACATTGCCCAACAGAGGTGAGGAGTGTCCATGGGGGACTGCGAGCAATGTGGAAGGATGTTGATGGGGCTGAGGAGGCTGTGGAGATGCTTTGCCAAAGGATGCGCTTGCGGAAGGGGATGTGGGGCTATTTTTGGGGGCTGTTATTCCCCAAATCCCTGCACCCATCCTGGCATGGATCTGGCTCCTGGGCACAGGCTGTGTTTGCTCTTTATTGCTGGGTGCTTATCAGTGCTGTTTGTCTCCTCTTGCCTTGATGGCGTTTGCTTTTGGGGCAGGTCAACAAGCGCTGCTGCAAAACTGTTGGGGTGTTATTGTGACAGGGTGTTATTGTGATTCAGTGTTATTGAACATTATTGATCCCCCATATCTGTTGCTGCAGAAACCCACTTGGTGGCCCCTGTATCTTCATCCCCACCAGTCCTCCCCCTCTCTGAAGTGCCCCAGCCCTTGTCCGTGGAGGTGCTGGGTCTGGCACTGCAGCAACTGGACCTCACAGCACCTGCCACCCTCCAGGTGAGGATAACGGAGTGCAGCCCCCCAGTGCCTCAGTTTCCCCACAGGCAGGGGTATAACTAAAATGGCTTTGCCCTTCCCCACTTGCCAGGCCTCTTCCACTTTCCCTGCTGAATTGAAGCCACCCACATTTTGCCAGGAGCAAGCAGGCAAGCAGCAGTGGCAGGATGCAAATGCGTACTCAGCGAGGGACAGCTCCAGAGGTAAGGGGAAATCTGAAATCCAGCTGTGCATGGGCTCATCCCCACTTAGGGAAACTGAGGCACACAGCTCCCAGCCGCTCTCCCTGCTTCTTGCAGACATCTGTGCCTTCTGCCACAAAGCGCTGGGGCGCTGAGAGCCGACAGTGGAGGTGATGCAGAAACAGTACCACCCTGACTGCTTCACCTGCCGCACATGCTACCAACTCCTGGCTGGGCAGCGCTACTTCCAGAGAGATGGGTGCCCCACGTGCCACACCTGCTTCCAGGTATCCATCCTCCTTCAAGGAAAACTGGCACCCTCAGAACATCCCTTGGGGTGTGGGCTGGTGTCTTATGGCATGTGTTCCCTAAATTCCAGGCCACACTAGAGAAATGTACCAAGTGCCAGGGGCTGATCACGGAGCACATTGTCCGTGCCCTGGGCAAGGGCTACCACCCTGGCTGCTTCTCCTGCACTACCTGCAGACAGGCCATTGGCACTGAGAGCTTTGCTGTGGACGGGCAGGGTGATGTGTACTGTGTGCCCGATTTCTACAGGTTGGCAATGGGGGAGTGTCTCCCACACTGGGAGTTGAGCTCAGCTCATCCCTGTCACCCTGCAGGGCTCATGCCGCTCCCGTTTGCTCCCATCAGGAAATATGCTGCAGTGTGCAATGCTTGCAAGCGTCCCGTTGTCCCCCGTGAGGACGAGGACACCTACAAGATTGAGTGCCTGGGACACAGCTTCCATGAGAGCTGCTACCGCTGTGAGGTACGGCCCCAGGGGCTGGGGCACCCCTAAAGCCAAGGGGGTGGCACTGAGCCTTAGCTGAGCATGGATACAGGGATGGTAGCACCCTTGGCTGTTTTCCAGCCCCCAGTTTATCTTACAAGTAATGGGGAGAGGGAAAATAAATAAATAGAGTGGTGGTGATGATGATGATTTGGAGAACTTCAGTTTTGCACAAAGGTGGCCTCCTTTTCCCCTCTTGCCTCCAGAGCTGCAGGATGCCCCTGTCGCTGGAGCTGACAGAGAACGGGTGCTACCCCCTGGATGACCACCTCCTCTGCAAGTCCTGCCACATCCGCTGGCGCAACGAGTCATCCTGCTGAGACCCTGAAGCTCATCAACCTCTTCCAGTGCCAGGCACCAAAAAGGGGGTGCCCCCAAGGGGATGCACCCCATGGCTGATCCCGGGTGCCTGCTGCACCCCCAAATTACTGCAGAACTCAGGTTTTATTGCCAAAATGTCCCCAGGACCCTGAGCTGGTGGGCTGGTAGGGTGGAGAATTGTGGATATGTCCTGACACAGTTGTGGATATGCTCTGCACTCATGATGAATATAAAATGCCCTGACAGAGCAGCAATGAGGAGTGGCAGTTTTGTTCCTCATTTCTTTTTTTAAACTCCTTTTTCAAGGCCAGTTTGGTTTTCTTGGGTGGTGTTTCCTTCTTCTTGAGCTTCCTTGGGGTTTTGCTGAAATGTTTCTCTCTGTGGAGAGCAGGCACTGATTTAATTACTTGCAGTTAAACAAAACCCCGAGTTTAAAAACTCATTCCTTTCATCCACCCTGCATTCCAAACCTATCAAATCCAAGTTTAAAAATAAGGAAAAAAAAAAACGGTTTTGGATTTTCTAGGCTTGGCAAATATTGGGTCTCTCAGGTCCATAATAGTTGAATTTAGGGTGTTGCGATGCGGCAGATGCTGCTGTCACCTGGGTTGGTTTTTTTTGGGGTGGATATGGGATCTGGTGATGTTTGGTGGTATTCATAAAAAGGGTTTTGGTGTGGTTTGGGTTTGGTTGTTTGTTTTTTTTTTAGCTGACTATCTATCCCGGAGCCGGCAGAGGGCAGCTGGAGCACGAATTCCTCCATCAGGCAGCAAAACTCCAGCTAAAAGCGTCCCGCAGGCCGGGACACTGGGGAAGATGGACAGCCCACTTTCTGCATGTTGTCCAAGATTGTATTGTTCTGCCAGTGGAAGCTTTTTGATCTACTCTCTGTCCAGGCAGAAATTAGACTATTTCTCTCCATGCCTAACATCTGTGCAAATGATGTTGCTGGTGCTTAGTGGTTTTGTTTGTGAGAGTGGCAAACCAGGCGGAGAAACTTTTAAACTTTCTTTTTAACTGAAAGTGTTTAAAAAGCCACAAATCAAGAGCAGAAAATATCAAGAGCATGTGAGATGATGTTTAATGCTTTCCTGATGGAAAGTGGGAGCTGTAAACAAAACAACCACCAGACCAGCAACTCCTGGATCATGTACATCTCCAGTGTGTGCTATGTTTATGAGTGAAGGGGTTAATGATGGTTAATTAATCACATCAACAACTATTTTCTGATGACTCTTCCCCATCTACAAAGCTGATTACTCAGTGTTTGTTACCGAGCATCTCTGGGCCATCAATCAGGTCAATAACTTGCTTTAAAGGTATTTATAAGTAAATTGTGGTCTGTCCTGGTCACTAAGTTTGTGTCTTTGGGTCCAATTGGATGGGAATTCCGGTGCTCCAAGTCAGCGCTCAGTTTCCAAAGCTTCTTGCACTGTGAGGAAAATCAGGCATCAAAATGATGCTAAAAAAGTAAAAGGATGTGGCAGTGACCAAAGGGAGCAGGAAAAAGAAGGTCCAGAGGGCAAAGGGGTTCTTGCTTTTTTTTAATATGGATATTTTTCCACTCAAGGTTTTTGGGGAGCATGGAAATGAAATGCTGAGCACAGTTTTGGATGTATTGTTGCGAGCTGCACTACCCTTCTGCAGAGGAATGGTGTGAAGGAGTTGGGTATTTCCCCCTTGGAGCCTTCTACAATGAGCTGTTGGCACTGGGACTGTGGAATTTTTGGCCAGAGATAGGCAGGGAAATGCTTTTATTTACAGGCAGCCTTGGAGAAGGTCCTGGAAAGCAAGGAGAAAGGAAAGGCACTGCTAGAAAGTCTGGCAGCATGGTGAAGGGATGTGGTGTGGTCAGATTTGGCGTGATTTCTCAGGAGTGGAGGGTGACAAGGGTCAGGGATACATGGGCACAGGTAAGAGGACAAAAAGGCTGATTTACTGTCTTCTTCTGGGATAAAGGGAGAAGCACTACGAGCCACGGCATGGGGAACATTGCCTGAAAAGTACAGTCCTGTGTTTTCCCTTGGGAGTAGCTCGAGGAATTTTGAGCCGCACGGAGATCCTACAGGGTTGAGGTTGCAGGAGCTCGATCCTGTCCCTTTGCCAAGCAGATGCAGATGGGCTGCAATGGCTCAGCCTGTCCTTGGGCTCCTCACCCTGTCACGAGCATTTCTGCAAGCACCCAGGTCTGCAAAAATAAACCAACCACAAATCCTGCCTTGAAAAATAATATTTTGGGGGTCTGGGCTACAAAGCCTTGTGGAGCCACCCCCCAGGACCACCCAGGTGTAAGGCCCACTCGAAGTCTCTCCTCTTGTCCCTGTGGCAGTGCCAAAGGGCAGAGAGGATCGCAGTGCTCTGAATGGCTCCAGCCCTTCCCTTGGCTGCTGCAATACGCCCGTCAGCTCTTGCAATCCCTCTTGGCAGGCTGAGGAGAGCGGGAAGGACCTGGCTGCCTTCCAAGGAGCAGCAAATGCAAATATTTCCTCACTTCAGGCTGGGTGCGGCCCACATATAAAATTTCCTTGGGCTTTCCCAGCGAAGGCATCTGATCTCTGGCTCTGCTGTGAGGCCAACTTGCTCCCAGGAATAAAACGGTGCGTCCCATAAAAAAAGCCTAAGGGTTACTTTGTTACAACTCAAAAGACTGCCTGATTTTAAAAAAACAGGTTTTAAATTGAAGAAGGAGTTTCCAGGCACAGCTGTAGTGGTTTTAAATCAGTGGTTGAAGTGTTGCTTCATGGAAAAAAACCCAACCTTTTTGCAGGTTCCTTTGGAAAATGGAAGCTTTGTAGTGTGGTGCAAGGAAAGTGGGATGATAAAGGGGCTGGAAAAGGTGCTAGGACCAAAGCTGGGTGCAGGTGATGGTTCTTCTCAAATAGAGCTGCATGAATACTGGATTTTTCCTTTAGATCCCAGGTAAAATGGTAGTCACATCTCAGCCAGCTCCCTGCAGCATTGTTCTTCCCCACAGAGCATTCAGACTTATTCTCTGCAGTTTCCTTTGACACAGCCTAAAAAATTTTATTTCTTAAATGAAATGTGGTCTTATCCTGCTGATTCTGGAAGAGGCAAGAACCAGCAAGGATTATACCAGGAATAGCCTTAGCCTGGATTTTTCCAGCTCATGCAGCACAGGTGGGATATATATTAAAAAAAAAAAAAAAAAAAAGGCTGTATGCTAATATTCTCCTTTTTCCCCGGTTTTCCTGGCAAAACTGAGCCACCCACTGCCACAATGTAGTTTTAAAACACATTGATTTTGATAGCATCAGGGGAAAGGGATGAGGTGAGTGCGCAAGCTCGTTACCAGGATGCGAGTGCTATACTCGCTTATTTATAAAATAAAGGATAAAAAGCCCAACCCACCCAATTTCTGAAAACAGACGCACAGCACACACCTGTGAGCAGGGTTTTGCTATTTCATATCCCAGATTTCCTTCATTGTATCAGTGATTACAGCATCCTGCAGCCCTATTTCCTGAAAATTACCAATTTTCACCCAGATTTGGCTTCAAGTGGTTTAAGTTATGTCTTTATTTTGCTGGAATGTCCAGTAAAGCAGAGTGAATGAGGTGTTTTATTGAAATAAAACCACGGATATTTTTCGAAGAGGTTATCCCCTTTGTCAAAGTGGATTATTGAACTCAGGGATTTATCACTGGGGGGAAAAAAGGTGGAGAAGGGTGGGGAATAAATATATATAATATAATAATATATCCCTTAATTCTCCATGAGGCTAAACTTTTCCTCACAGCTAAGCTGGAGACTATGCTTTAATCTCATTTATTGGATTGCTTCGTCTCAGTATGAGGTTTCTTTGTTTTTTTTGTTGTTGTTGGTTTGAGTTTTTTGGTTTTTTTTTCTTTTGCTGAAGCGATGGGGCTCTAGACGGGGAGTTAAGGACGAAATATTTCGTGAGAAAAAAGAGAAATTGCTGAAGAGAAAAGATAAGGAGGAAAAGAAGGGTTTGGGCTGACAAGGCAGAGCTGGCCGGGGCTGCCCCTCACGGCCCCTCGGGCACTGTCCGCCCCCCCGCGCTCTCCCCCCGCGCCCCCTTCACAAAATGGCCGCCCGGCGGGGCCGCGGGACCAGCAAGGCGACAAAATGGCGGCGGGCGGAGAGCCGGGGGAAGGACAGGCGAGGAGCCACTGCCGGGCCCGAGCGGCTTGGGCACGGCGGAGGAGGATCCTGTATGAATCCCCTCCGGACAGGCGGTGGAAGCGCTGCGGGTGAAACATGACCTTCTTCTTATTCCTCCCTCTCTCCTGCCCTTTTCTCCTCGCCGCCTTTGCAAAAGAAATGCGCGTTTCCATTCAGCCATAGCGGAGCCTGCGATCATCTTCCCTCACCTCAGCTTCCCCCCCGCTCCTCCAGTGTTACCCCTAAAACGTTGTGGTTTTTTCCCTCACAGCTGAGGGGTTCTGGCCCAGAATTGCGCTCTCCACATACCCCCAGCCTTCCCTTCATCATCACCACAAGCACCCCCAAGGTGGGTAGTTACGCCTTGTTCTTTGCTTTTCCACCGTTTTTCTCCCTTGCGGGGGTTGGAGCCGCCATCTCCCGGTCTCCTCACGGCATGGAAAATCCCCAAAACCTCTTGGGGGGGGAAAAAACCCCAAAACAACCCAACGAAAAAATCCAAAAACCAAACCTACCAAAAAAAAAAAAAAAAGTCCCAAACGCCCGAGGATTGATTCATCATCGGAGCCGGAGTGGTATGGGAAGAAGCCATCGCTGCTCGCCTGCTCCCCACGACAGCTCACCCACCATTCACTTAATTAAAATCATACATTATTGTGATCAGACGTGGTAATACCATTTAAAAAAAAAAAACCCAAATCCCGTAACATCCACACGCTCGTTATTCTCGTTGTTGGAGACTGTAGCCAAGGTACCATGCTTTTTTGTTTGTTTGTTTTAAATATTCTTTTAATGTTGCCTTACCCTTTTTTCCTGCATCACAGTGTTGTTATAGGCTATAACATTGCCTCTTCTTTCTTAAAAGCTACATCCCTAAAAATACTGCTTTTTCCCATAGAATTGCAGGTTTAGGCCTATATAGATGCTCTTTTATTTCTACGGATACAGAAATACTTGTATATATTTATTAAATATAAATATATAAATAGTGCTATATATTTTCATTTTTTTATACATGACCTTTTCCCAGGCACTACTTAAAATATAAAATAAGTCCACACACCTAAAAACTAATTATATATTAGCACTGTAACTTTGGCCCATATATATCTTTGATTTTATATATATATTACCTTTGTTTTCCTCCATTGGTTTCCTACTACAATGTATCCTAAAAGCAGGAGAAAAAATGCCATCAAAAATAAAAATAAAAGAAGAAAAAAAAAATCTCTTTTTTTACAGTCCATGATGGAAGTTTGTGCCTGAATGTTTGGGTTTTTTTCCCCACAGAGATGTAGATTTTCCTTGGAAGATTTGGCTACGATTACTTTTTAATTAAAAAGAGGAAAAAATACACCCAGAAAAAACCAAAAACAAAACAATGAAAAAGAAACAAAAAGGAAAAAAAACCACAACAAAACCAAACCGCAGTAAGTGAAGCTGCAAATGCAACCAAATAGTCCGGATCAGACAATTCAATGCACAAAAAAAGGATAAATGGAACTGCAATGGCCGGCTTTGCTGTAGATCCAGGAGGAGGGATCAGCTCCTTTATCCCACCATCTCGCGCTACAAACACCACCATTTTCTCTCTCTCTTTTTTTTTTTTTTTTTTTTTTTTTTTTTTTTTTTTTTTTTTTTTTTTTTTTTAATATGCTTTGTTGGGGCGTTTTGTTTCGAGCCGAGGCGCGGCTGCACCACCCCCCCGAGCTGCCAGAGCTGCTCGGGGGCTTCACTTTTACAGAGATCTCCTATTTTTCCCCGGCCTTGTGCAATCCACTCCCTTTTATTACATGGTTTGTTTTTTTGTTTCCTTTCCCTTTTGCGGGTATAAAGGTTTCTCTCCTCTCTCCAGCTTGGCTGCTCATTCCAGAAATTTCCACGGGGGCGGGGAGCCCCCACTGCGGCGCCTTTGCCGCAGAGCCGGGCAGGAGGAGGAGGATGCGGAGGATGCGCCACCTCTCCCTGGCTGGGAGCCTCATTTCAAGCCGCTCCCCCTTGCTCCGTTGCTCCAGCCTTGAAAACAGAGCGCTGGGAGGTGTTTGCGATTTGGAGGGGTTTGGGTTGTTTTTTTTATTATTATTTTTTATTCTTTTTTTTTTTTTTCTAAATAAATGGAAAGCAGGGCTGTCGCTGATGGAGATGGATGAGGCAGGGCTGGCAGCGCCGCAGCCCTGCTCCGGCGTGGCCATGGCACCGATGGCATAAGTGACCTTTCCCAGGCGGTGGGAGGGGGGATTTCCCCCCTGCCCCAGCATGCTCCTGCTCGGAATTCATTTCAAATAGCAGGAGTATTATTTTTTTATTTTCCTTCTCCCCTCTCATTTCTCCTTCACTTTTTTTTTTTTTTCCGAAGCTTCCTCATGATTTTTTATTTTTTTCCTGTGTGTGTTTTGAATTGCATTTTAAAATTGCCCAGCTGGAGACAAGGCTTGATTAGAGCTGGAACAATAGCTCCCTTTATTAATAACGGGAAGGATTTACAATCGTACAGCACCTTCCTTGGAAAGCTTTCCAAACCATTTGCAAACACTCAAAAATTTCAGATTGTGCAGCCCTTGGCTGTGTTGTGGGTAAGTATTTAATGGTGCCACCACCCAAAATCACCTTGGTGGCAAACCTCAGTTTCTGAGTGCTTAAAAAGAGGACAGATTTGGTTTGGTGTTTTTTTGGTGGGGGGTGGTGGATGGGTGGTGAGGTGGGGTGTGGGTCTGGCTAAAAGTTGTAACCTAAATCTGTAGATGCAGAGTATTTGCTGCATCCTGGGTACTGGGCTGTTCTCCCTCCAACCACGCAGCTTTCCAGAGCCGAGCTGTGGATTTGCTGCATGTCTGTAAACATCTGCTTATGGATTTTTTTTTTTAATCCATTCCCTTTTTGCAGTCCCTAAGTGACCTCCTGCAGCGCTGCCTCCACTGTGGTTCCACTACAGCTTTGCACTGGAGCACTAATGTGTGCTACTGTGAGCCAGAGTGACCTTTCTGGGGGGCCTGGGCCCACCAAGCAATTTGGGTGCTCTGCTTTGATCCCAAGTCCCTGCGCCCCGTTTTTTTTTTCCAGCAGATACCCTTACTGGGGGGAATGGTGCAGTTATGGGTTAAAGCTGTTTAATGCCTTATTTTTTTCCTCCGTTGTTTTTTTCCACTTTTTTTTTTTTTTTTTTTTTTTTTTTTTTTTTTTGAGGGGGAGTTGTTTGTTTCATTTGCAAGGGAAACAATGTATTGTTTATGTAACCCCTCTCCAGAGCGGATCCCTACAGACCACGCAGGGATCCCGGAGTCACCCAGGCAGTATGATCTGGCCATGCCAGAAGCATGAGGGACAAGGGTCCAGCCATGTCTGTGTCACACACAGGCCACACAAACCCACAGTGTTCCTGTGGTTACTTCGGTCTGCAGAGCATGAGTGGGTCCCAGGGCTTCCCCTTCCCACTGCTTGCTGGTTCACAAAGCCTGATGCTTCTGGAAAAAGCTCTGCCTTGTGGCCTTTAAAATAAATAAATAATGCAGCATTGCTGTGGATTAGTCATCCTTATTTTTGAAGGGAGCTGTTTGCCAGTGCTGTCCACAGCACGCATGTGCGTGTGAGATGGGAACTCCAGAAGGCTGGTAATGTGCTCTGCTCACTGCTCCTTGGAGCTCAGCTGCCCGGGCTTTGTTGAGCTGCTCCTGGCAGGTGGAAAAACTGACAGACCAGCTTTCCAGACCTTTCCCTCCTTTTTTTTTCAGTACTGGAATCTTCATTGGCAGGTGTGCAAGTGTGGAGACTGTAACAGCAGCAAGTGAGGATGGATGAGCTGTTTTCTGGGGTCACATCCAACTCCAGAGAAGAAACCCTGGTCATTTATAATTTTAGTCTTGTCTCTGCTAGGTTTTACTCTGAGCTCCACTGCATCTTGTGAGAAGACTGAGTTTGACCCTTCTGGCTACTAAAAATGGTTCTGTTTTTAAACCTTTGTGCTTCTTCCCTTCCCTGTGGTCATGCAGAAGAGCAAGCAGTGTGATTAAACAGTACAGCAAAGGGCAGATCCCTCCCCCTTTCCCTTTCAAAAAATACAGTTGTGTGTCTTGAACTGCTGCATAGGCAGAAAACATACAAAGCCCTTGTCAGCATTGTGCTGATGTGTGGCACGTTAAAAAAATACACACAAAAGGGGTGGGGAGAGCGGGCGCCTCCAGGGAGCAAAACTGTGGGGCCCCTTTCCTTCCAAGCCTACAGACCTACGTGGGATAGTCTGTGCCTCCTAATTTTGCTCAGCCAAAGCAGTGGAGGTCGGCGGGAGCATTGAACATCTTAAGTGGTGTTGATTCAAGGGTCCCCTTGAATTACATTTTTTTTTTCTCTGTGAACTTGCTTCTATGAGATGCAGCTGGTTTATTACTCCATTCTTCGAAGTCCTGCTCACTCCCAGGGAAGAAGGGAAACACAGCTTCCTTACTAGGTGTCATTTGTTTTGTTGTGTTGCAAAAGTAATAAAAAGCACCTGGTGCTGGTCTCTGCCAGGTCACACATGACTTGAAGGCACAGCTTCCTGCAGTCATTAGTGCACAGGGAGTGCTGGGGGGTCGTTAGCCACCCATAATGAGGATATTGAATCAGGATTCCATGGATGCCACTGGCTGACCCAGCCCTGGAGAAGCCCCTTACAAGAAATTATTTCACTGACTGGTTGCTGCAGGGATTTCTAGCACAGCTATGACTTTATCCTTCTTTTTGGCCAAAATTAAGCACAGGGTGGGGATGAGGTAGCCAGGCCAGATTTCATACCCTGCTCCCTGTGGTAGGTGTGTGAACAGTGGCTGTATCTCCTGTGCCTAAAGCCTTGTTTGGAATAAGACAGTGTCAAGAGGGATTTGGATTTTATTCCCTCTTTAGTACTGTGTTGGTTTCGAGATACACCTTGTACTCTTCATAGACCTTTGCTGGCAGGGAGGTTTGGAGGAGCAAGAAGCTGCCTATTGGGATGATTCCACATTTTTCAGGCTGGCACACCCTGTGGGCCTCTAAATTACTTTCCTTTGGCAGTTTAGGATAAACGACTGAGAATTGCCTTCTGAGTATTGAACTTTTACCACCCTGAAATGTTACTCGAGCTACATCCATATTACCTAGCTAAACTAAACCTGAATTTCCAGTGCCAGAAAGCAATACAAAGCTCCACTCCTCCTCTGTACAGGAGAAAACCATGGTCTTTCAAGCTTTGCTTTTAGCCCAAAGAGTTAAAAAGCTGCACTGTGAAATCGGCAGAGGTGAAAATAAAAGCCAAAGGCAGACAAGAAACTTCTTGCATGCCATGTTGGAAGAGAGGCCTTAGAGCACAGCAGGTGTTGATGCACAAATATTTCTCTTTACGCTTTCTCTGGAGTGAAGGAGCAGTAACTCCACACACATGGGGTCACTCCTCTTCATTTAAACACCCTTATGTTGCTGTGGTATCAAAATGGTGTTTGATGAAACCAAAGCTCAGATGGTGGTAGCTCAGTGTTTGTTTTATGCTGGGTGTGCTGCTCCATCCAATGCAGAATGTGGGAAGAGCAGCCTGTAGCTTGCAGGTTTGGACTGTGGGGGTTTGTGCTAAAGCCTTGTCCTGTAACATTTCCAGTGTAATTTCCAAGATTTTTTTTCCCCCTGGGCATTGCACACTGGGAATTTGATATTCAGCTGTCATAGTGTTCTTTTAATAAATACAGTCAATGAGCAAGGAAGGAATTGCACACTGGTATAAATCACATCTGGATGTAGAGTTAATACAACAATTAGGTGTTGAACAATGGCAAAGTACAGGATTCGGTGGTCTAACCAGTCCTAGAGGATTTATATCCTTTGTAGTTGTACTGTTTGGGTATCAAATCACATGGAGTTGTCTTTTTTATGTTTATTTTCTTTGGTTTTCCCTTAAAATGTAATCTATTGCAGCCTGGAAGGCCATAGTCCTGTCTAGTGATGTAAGCCCTGTATTTGGGGAGAACCTTTATGAGGTGAGCAGACATGTGGTTGTACAGGATTTTGGGGGCAAGGGGAAGCAGGGCAGAAGCTGGCACTGTGATATTCCCATTTTTTTCTAATAACAGGCTAAAAGAAATGTGTTATTTCTAATATATCTATCACACCATAAGCAAGAGTAAATTCTTGCAGTCTTATGTTGCACTGTGGGTTTTGGTTGTGTGGCTCAACCACCACACTGGGTTCTGCTGCTGAAGAAACCTCTGGTTCTTTGTAGAAGGAATTTTAAAAACGTGCTTTAATATAGAGATAAAAGTGGGTTCAAGGTCAACTGAAGTCCAGGGACACCTGGATACTGAGCTGTGGGATGTGACTGGTGCTAAGCCACTGGCTAAAATGGTGGCATTTTGTGGCAGCTCACGTCCCTGGCACTGTGGATAAGAACACCACAGGGAAGACCGTCAGAAAATAAATTACTAAATACTGCATTTCAAAAATGTGAAGGGAGTTCTCTGCACAGAGTCATCTAATCAGGAAGATTTGGAGCACTAACCCTCAAAAAGAACTGAAATCAAGAGCTTTATTAATATAAATCCTGTGCTTTGTGTTGGTTAAGGCTCTAGAACCTGGCTCTGTGCTCCAAGTGTTTTCAGCCCCTAAGCCGACAGCTTCTGTCTTGGCAACAAATGGGACTAAATATCAAACAGCACCAATTCTTTCTTGGAGAAAATGAGCATAAAGCAGAAAAGATAAGCTATAAAATTGGGCCAATAATTCAGGCTGGCTTAAAAAGGAGATAAAAGCCTAGCTGGGAATTTGATATTCAGCTGTCATAGTGTTCTTTTAATAAATACAATCAATGAGCAAGTAAGGCACATAAATACATTTTACCTTGACAAGATGGTGGCTGGAGCTGGCTGGCTCAAACAAAGAAACACTCTGAGTGTTTCTTGGGGCTCTTTGCTGGGAAGCCTCCTGCTTTTTTACAAAAAGCAAGGAACTGGCTGTGCAGTGGTGGTGGGGATAATCCTTGTGTTCCTGCTCAGATCCCCGTGAATCCCAGTTGATGGAGACAGGGAGAGGTGTAATGTCCCCCTTTCCCAGCACGACATACAGAGATGTTGCTGAGCCAGACCTAAGAGTAGGAAGTTATGGTCTGAGCAAACAGAGCCCTGTTGCTGTCCTTGTTCAGTATCTAATCTTTGCTTTTTGAAATGTTTGGAGAGCAGTCTCAGTGATGTGTGGCAGCTCTGCCGCTCGGGAAGGCGTCGTGTTCAAAATGGATAAACTTGCCTTTTGAAGCATTGTGTCTGTCCACTTCTGTTTATTGGTTTTTCCTCCTCAAAAAGAGGCTGCTGTGCGGACCCCATAGATGTTTTCTGTTTCTCCTGCTCTTTTTTTTTTTTCCTTCAAACTGGAGAGCTGCTAACTTTATTAACTCCTTATATGGCAGCCCCATTTTCTCACGCCTTTAATGGCTTTCTTTTGATCTGTCCTATTCTTGCCTTGCTTTTCCTGACATGAACATGGTGATCAAGTTGAGATGGGTTTATAACCTGCTCCCTCACTAATAAATGGCCTGGCACTTTAATCCTCTCCAAGCACCGATAAGAAACATCCAAATATTTTAACTGCGGTATTGGCTGAGATGTCCAGAGACAGCCAGGCTCACAGCTACACCCTCCCAGGAGTAATTTAAATTGTTCCTTCTAGTGTGTATCCCAAAAGCGAGGGCCATTGGGTCATGGAGAGTAGCTCAAGTCCTCTTGTCCTTATCTGTTTGGCCCCTGGGAAGGGCAGCACACAGGGCAGTACATCCATGTCTCGCCCCTGGGTGCTCATCACACTGTCATGGTTCCTGGCAAGACACTGGGCTGGCACAAACACGCGTCTGTTCTGCAGACAAAAGGATGGTGTTGGTCCTTCATCACAGCCCCTCTGACCTGCTAAGGGGAGGGGTACATCTGCTCTGGTTTCCAGCTCGGGTCTGTGTTCTTTAAAATCTTCGACTGACCCAGGGAGATCTGGTTACAGCAGCACCTCTGGTGTGGTTGCCACTAGGAACAGTTTCACTGCAAAGCATTTTAAGAGTATCACAGTGGTCCAGAGCTTTGTTTTGCATCACCACCGAGCTTTGTGCTCCTCTTCCAGCTGTTGTGTAAATGGAACCCTCCTGGCACTCCTCTCAACCCTCTCCTGTCAACAGGGTCAATGGCTTTATTTGCCCCGTATGCCCTGTGAGGTGGCCGGGTGACAGCAATGACACCATGTGAGATTCACTGGAAGGACCTGGGAGCTAGGGTGGTTTCCTCATGTCCCTTGGAGAAGCCATCCCAGCAGGGAGGAAGAATAGTTGGAATTGCAGTTGCAGCAAGTGCACTCCATTAGAGAAGGAGAATTTGTCATGGAAAAGTTGTTTGATTTTTGGCAGTTTTGGTTTGGGTTTTCCCCTCTGAAATGGAAAGTCCATTAAAGGTAGAGACACATACAAACTGCTCCTTGGGCTTCCCACCAGGTAAAATGGAAAGCTGAGTCCAGTTCCACACTGGAAGCACTGGTGGATTGTGTTGGCAGCACATTTTCTTGTGTGCACATGGCTGCATCACACATTTTAAATAATAGATGGTTTGCGTGCAAGGAGTTGTTAATTAATCAGTAGATCCCAGTTTGGCAAAGCCCATTATAATGGGGAAACTGAGGCATGGGGCTGCCAAAGGACAGGCTTGCAGCCGCTGGAGTTGGGGATAAGGCTTGGAGCCACCACAGGTTGAGTCCACCTACGTCAGACATCTGATTAAATCAGAAGATTTGCATGTTTGTTAAGCTACTACAGCTCGGTGACTTTGACCAGTAGCAAGGTGGACTTGTTGCTGGAAGGTTATGGTGTCTGGCCAGACTGGGTGGCAAGAGGCAGCTCTGACAAATAAAACATGTTTGATCAATATCAAAATATCATCAGGAGGCTTTGACCATGGAAAACACAGAAATATGGATTTGCTCTGTGGCAAAAGCAGTGAAGACTTTAAAGACCAATACTTGTGGCTGTGTGTTTTATCCTGACCTTAAGCTGCTCGGAGCCTCACAGGGGGAAGTGGTTGGGCATTTTCCTTTTGGGACATAGAAATGGGTGTTTTATCAATGCAGCTGCATGTTTCGGTGGGAAAGATCTTGTGGGTTAAAAAAAGTCTTGTTCTATGTTGCAGAGCTGGAGTGTGACATGTCAGGCAACTTGAGATGGGTGATATTGGCAATTACTGCACCCCATGTTAATTAACGAGCTCTGCCAACCCCTGTGGGGGAGTGGGAGGCGAATCCTTCCCACAGTGGGAGTTCCTTGTAGAGTGGTTTTCATGCCAGCATGGTCTCTGTTCTGTTGAAGGAAGTGCCTCAGGATAACACGACCACCCTGCTTTGGTGGATGAAGAGACTTAGGGTGACACATTGTCCCTGTTTCAGCAGAGGGAAGCATTTGGAGCAGCCAAGGGGGTTTGGTGATCTCCCTGCAGCCCTGCTTGCGGTTCCTGTCGCTCTGACCTTTGCAGCCATTACAGACAGCAGAGCCACAGGCAGAGCGGGACCCTTGCTGCCATCACCTCAATTAAATTTTAACTTGTCTGCCCAGTGGCCACTGGCTGCGTGTGTGCTCACCTGGGGATTAAGGTAGTTTGTGCCCTAGGATTTTGGAATCCTTAGGGGATTTGGGGGGAGCTGAAGGTTTGGGAGTCAGCAAGGGCCCCTGGCTGGGTGAAGCCCCTTTGAGCTGTGCCAGCGGGACCTTGTCCTTGCAGTGCAACCCGTTCTGTCCCTCACAGCTCCTCATTGCAACGCCCCCAGCCCAGCATTGTGAGTCTTCCAGCCCCGTTTCTCACAGCCCCATCATGACTCTCAGAGCCCCCGTACATTTCTCACAGCCCCTCATTACAATTCTTGCAGAGCCTGTTACATCTCTCACAGCCCTGATATGTCACAGCCCCCCACCACAACACTCACAGCCCCCATTACAATTTTCAAAGCCCCCTAATGATCACTCACAACCCCTCAATAAGACTCTCAGAGCCCCCCGTTGTCTCAGAACCCCCCATTATGTGTTTGAGTCTCCACAATTCTAATTCTCTTCCCCCCGCTTCTCACACCCCATCCCAGTTCTCACAGCCCCCCAGTACTTTTCTCACAATCCCGATTCCCACATCCCCCACCCCGACTCTCTCATTCCCCTGTTTCTCACACCCCCACGACCCCGCCCACCCTGCGCACGCGCAGTCCCGCCCGCCGCCCCCCCCCGCGCCCCCACATTTGGGATTTTTTTGGGGGGTTTTGGGGTTTTTTGGGGGGGCCGGGAATTGCGGTTTGGAAAGAAGCGAAAGGAAAAGGAATCCCGAAAAAAAAAAACCCAAAACAAACAAAAAAAAAAAAAAGGAAAAAGGGAAAAAAATGGAAGGAAATGGAATAAAATTGAGAGAATTGAGAGCTGGAGTGGCGCGACATGAGGGGACACGGGGACATGGGGACAGAGGGGACATGGGGACAGAGGGGACAGGGGGACAGAGGGGACATGGGGACAGAGGGGACATGGGGACAGAGGGACAGGGGGACAGAGGGGACAGAGGGGACAGAGGGACAGAGGGACAGAGGGACAGAGGGACTGATGGTCTGAGGGGCGCCTTTTCCTGAGGG
>VZUI01084618.1:0-41866 GCA_013401135.1 Cettia cetti | reverse complement strand
CCCCCCCCCCAAAAAAAAAAAAAAAAAAAACCAGCAAAAAATCATTACAGGAATGTGACAAATTTAGCATGAATTTTTCATATATATCTGTGTAGAAAAAAACCACCACTTACATGCACATTTGCACAGCCAGTTTCTTTTTGTTGAAGCAGTTCTCTGTTGTCTGCTGATGCATCCAGGGATGTGTTATTCTGCCCAATTAGATAGCCATACAAATTTCCTATCAGACCATCATAACTTTCACAACATAAGTTGGTTTGTAGTTTTAGATTTGTTGAATTTTTAGTAACTATAGTTTTAACAGATTCTTTTTTTTAGTAAAAATTTCAAAAATTCTATAACCCAATATTACCATTTTAATAAAAGAGGAAGGAACAATAACCAAAACCTGAAGATGAAGAATGTTTAAGCAAATCAAGTGCATTTCTTCATTAATTTTTTGACTGGTTGAGAACCTTCCGAGGAAGACAGAAAAAATTTCTACATCTTACAATACTTCAGGCATGGGTTTTTTTTTTTTTTTTTTTCTTTTTTTTTTTTTTTGTGATGAAACTATACCACATCCTGCAAAGTGTGGAGCATTTGCTCTCAGACTGGCTAATGAGTTGAGCTGTCACTCAACTCTGAGCAGAAGCTACTCAAGCACCTTGCAAACCTAATCTTAAGGGAAGGGCATGGTTGAACAAAAGGGTAGAAATAGGAAAAGAATGAACAGGAAAGCCAGAATATCTCTTCTCCTTTAATTTTCTAACTCACCTTTCAGTTTTGAACTCTGTAACAGGGTTACATACCTCTGCATTTTTAGTGTCTTTGTGTCTCTCACTTCCTAATTTCCCCCAGTTTTCCTGGTGGCTTTATATTTGTCATTTCCATGAAAGTTAATGAGAGGCACATGCCTTATCCTTGTAAACTGAAAATTTAGAGTAACATTATGTCATAGCCTCAATGCTCAACTTCTAACTCACCCAGTTAATTAATTCTACCCCGAATATGCTAGCATGTCTTTAATTGCCATTTAGATTTAGTCTTTTATGTACTGATTCGGAATGATTAGATTCAAAGTAATTTTGCTGTTACAGTATAGTGGCATTGGGTAATCTTTGAATTGTAGGATTTGTTCTTCAATCTGATTACCTTGTCCTTGTCTATAAATTAGCCAGGAAAACACCAAGTACTACTTGGTGCCTATGTTTCTTTGCAGCTAGATAAGTTAAAAAGGCATATATGCTGACATGCTTGATTTTGGGGCTTTGTTTTGTTTGGTTTTGTGGGTTTTTTTAAGTCGATTTGTAGAGAGGTTAAGCTTTCACTTCATTCAGTGTAAAAATCAGATCAAGTTACTATTACCTAGCAAGCATTCTCTTTCTGTATCTCTGTGTGACCAACAGTATGTGAACATCTCTCAAAAGACATTAGCAGAATTTTGGTAAACAAGGGCATATTAGGCTTGGAAAATGAATATGAGGTCTGAGAGATTCCTGACAGGCAACAGCAAACATTCAGTGAATGATGGTATGCAGCCATGGGACAACCCTATTTAGATATGTCATTCACACTATAGCTTAGGCACCATTAAAAGTCCTGAGTTTACTCTGACTAAAACATACAACATAGTTCCTTAGTTGAAGCATGAATAATCTTTAGATGTTATTGCAGTTTAAAAATCAAGCTAAAATAAACTTCTTTTTCAGTTAGACATTTAGCATTACATAGTAGTTAGACAGAATACTACAGTCTAAGCTTCTTATAAAACAATATATATTAGGTGCTAGAGAAGGCATAACAGATGCCATCTCTCACTATAAAAGTAATTTACAGTTTCAAACATAGCCGTGACTGGAACATACACAAATTATTGGAAAAGGGGATCAAGAGGTTATAAAGTCTCTTTTTGTTAGTAGAGTTCTTATGTCTAATATTTCACATTGAAATCTGCAGTTGGGAATTGTTTTATAATGGTCTGCTTTCAGTTTATCTAGACTTTTCAGAGACTTCAGCTAAAAAGTGCCTTTGGCCTATATGATCTACCAGCCAAGTATCTCATAAGAGAACACAGCCTCCCAAATGTTTTAAGAATTTTTTTTTGACACTGTGAAAGGTTAAATCTTTTGCATTTCTGATGTCTCCCATGCCAAATTGTCATGTGTTTGTAGCAGGTTTATACAGAAGGGGGTTGACAAATCTTGCTATAATCACTACCCCATGTTGCTTTTATCCTGGTCTGCTGCTCATTTTGGTTGTGAAAAACCCTAATATATCAGTGACAGGAGGTCTGGATTTGTGGCTGACTGTTATAATTACTCCCACTGAGGCACTGTCAATAGGATTAAAATAAAGATTCTAGACCTGTCCATCGTAGATGAGGTCAGCAACACTAGCAGTGGGAGTACTGTTTCTGCAAGCTGTGCTTTTAGTCCTGACTTATGGAACCATAGACATTAATATGAAGCAAATATTTGAAAGCTCCAGTGGAGAAAGACCAGTTCTTTTTTTTTTTCTGCATTAGCTAAAATATCCATCTGTAATAAATAATCTAGCAACATCCGTCTATGTCCTGGCCATACATATATGTATGTTAATTTTCAAATGTATCTGAGCCCCAGAGAGTTTCAATTACAGAACAATCCATTTTGCATTTTATAATTAATAAAGTCTTTGCAGCTGCATAACTTCATCCAGGAAACATCTGCATGCACTCTTTGTGTATACATCATTTCTGTGAAAAGAGGGTTAGCTGAATTCTCTTTAATTTTCTCAGGCTTGGAGAAGGTAGAAAGGTAGGGAGTTGATTAAGATAATGGAAAACAAATCACAAGAATGGGGAGTTATGCCCACACAGATATGAAACAAATACTACTCACTGCTTTTAGGAAAAAATACAATGTGTAGGATCACTTACAATATAGTCAACTTACTCAAGTGAAGAGAGAAAGGAACCCAGGGAAAAACCCTAGCCCTTCCAAGATAGGCAGTCAATTTGCCATGGTTTTCAGTGGGACCAGCCTAGTACCCCAAGTTCGTGGGTAATACTGATGTTGTTGAAACTCTGTGATTACTCCTTTGTCGCCCTTTGACACTGGCTCTGGAAAAGTGTTGTTTTTTATACATTAGTTTCATCTTAGTGTGCACAAAACTGTCACACCACTAAGCCTTACTAGTGATGGCAAACTCAGGGAATGGTGTGCAAACCGGAGCAAATAGACGAGCTCTTGCTCTGCTAGCACAGTATGCCACCTTTATTCTTATCCTCTTACACCAGACTACTTTTTATAATGGGATCAAGCAGTAATTAGTGCATTCACCTCTTTAATTATTTTCATATAAACTCAAAAGTAATTATCAAAAGCCATGTTCAATCAAGTGTCTAACATGCTGAAACAATTGTGTGGCCTTTTAAGTCTTAAGCTAATATGCCACCTGGAAGCCTTGCACTTCAAAAAATGGATTTTTTTTTCAATTGTTTATTGTAGTAGCAAATCATTTTCTTGATTATGTGTCAGTGCCCTATAACTGTTTATTCTTTCTCCTTTGCTTATATAAACATTAATTGTTACATAAGTCACTCATAGCCCTCACCATATTTCAATCATTGCTCCCAATTTAAGTTCCCTAACTATCCTAGACACAAAAAGAATCTCATAGTGTTTATAGTGAAAAGGCTACATAAAAATGAATAGTACTTAACACATCCTTGTTTTCCTTTCTCCTGTCCCACAAGTGGAACTTTCGACTGAGGTTGGTTGCCCTTTACATCTGACTTCATTCCTTTCTCCAGAGATCCTGGAGTTTTTTTTTTATAAATATGAAAAGAAACATATACATTATTTGATCTCTAGCAGGCCACTAAAGCATGTGATGAGCTCACAGCAGAGAAGCTGCTATTTTTCTCCATTAAATGCAGTCAGCAGGTTATGCCACAGATGTGGCATCATAGTTCTTGTTAGTGTGTGTTAATTCCTCAGTATTTACTTTTGGCTTTGTGAAATTCCATTCTTTCCAGTATCTGTGTATCCCCTTAAGGGATACCAAACACACTGGCTGGAAGTGTTTGCGAATGCCCTGACCACAGAGGCACACTCTAAGTGTGTTTCAAAGTGAGCACTGCACACTGATGCTGCAGCCATGCCCAGCTGTGGGCCAGACTGTGATTTAAAAGCACAGATCCTTCTCAGATTTCTCAGCTTCTCAAGGAAAAGGCTAAAATCTTCAAATTATGTTTTTGAAGTTCAGTATTCTCCACTTTATTTTCCTTAGCACCCACTCTCTGTCACGACCATCTGACCCTATTCTCACGATACATCCTTCCTACGGCCCAGTGCCACTGGATGTACCAGGAGAAAGCAACATAGTCCAAGCCCAGAAAGACTGCTGGTAGACTTTTCTGAAGGGTCTTTCATTGTATATAGCCATAATAGTGTACTGCTTTATCTAGGGTTTCCTCAGTCTCAAACCCCAACTCCAGGAAAGCTCTCTCATCTGAGAGATTTTGTTCACATGGTCTTTGTAGTTCACACTGGAACTCTGCCAGCTTCCCAGCAAGAAAAATCTCTGTTTCATGGAGGAGGTGAGAAGATTTGCTCTGAGGAGCAGCCATGGCTCTCGCAGACAAATGAACAAGTCCAAGGATCAGCCCTGGGAGGGCCAGTGATGGACAGTCCCTAATGGTTTTGAAGCCAAGATACTAAGCAAGGAATTGTGCCTTGCCTGATGCAAGACTTTCTTCTGTATTTAGCGTTGATTTTGTAGTAAATGGGAAAAGAATTAAAACCTAATTGTGTTATTTTAAGCTGGTTGAGGTCAGGCAGGTAGGTGCTATTCTGTGTCTTTGTGCTGTCAGTAACATGTAAGACTTTGGAGCAGCTGTTTGAACAAAATGGGAACTTCATCTGGGATAGAGCTGTTCTATTAAATTAGTAGCCTTAAATGACACAACAGAGTGAATGGAAGAGAATTGTATTTTGTGCTGCCTTTCTTGCCTTTCTCCCCACCCCTATGCTTTCTTTTGTCGTACCCCAGAAGCCCTTCAGTTGCAAAACTATTGCTGGATCTTAACTTGCTTGAGGAGCATCAAATGAGTTCACATTTTAATCACATCAGCAACGATGAGGATTAGAGCTACAACGTCAGAGTACCATCTCACCAGTTATACCCCCCTGCATATCTTCTGTCATTGCTTGAGATCTGTGCCTTGACTTATAATTTAGACTCCCTTTATAGGGAAGAAGTGCAGCTAATGAGTACTTTCCTGTACTAATGAAATTAAATATTAAAATGGATGTGATCAAATGTCATTTGAGTTGCCTGAAGCTTTGCCATGAGATACTTTTGTGGAAGAGTAGCTGTATTTATCACCTTTAGATTTGCATGTATGGAGCTCTGATTGTTGTTTGGCTAATGTGTTTATTTTCAGTTTTTTACAATTAACTTTTTTTTATGTTCCTTATGGAGGTAGCTGCAGTGGGGATTTTATACCACCTGTCCCTGTAATCTTAAAAATATTACATGAAGAGCTGCACTGAATCAAAATATGTAGAATTAAAATAATGTAGAACAAAACAATCTATTTTAAGTACTCATAAAATAAAAAAAAAAATCCACCATGGCAATTTGGAAAGAGAAGACAAAAGGGAGGGGAAAAAAGATTCAAACCAGTATTTTTGAATGATTCTTACTCATCTGTTGTCTGTGTAGCTGACTGGCAAGTTCTCACACCTTCATACGTGATCTGTGCAACACCATATTGGTAGAGTTTTCAGCTGTAATTTTCTTTGCAAGGACAGTGGTATGTGTTAGAAACAGATAAGGACCCATAGGTCCCCAGTTTTTAAGCAATAGAAATATTTTACTGGTAGCCTGAAAAGAACAATTTTTGTGAGAAATTAATTTTATGAAGAAGGATGAGAGAATAATTTAGTTGTAGTCCTCCAATGAGTACCTTTAATTATAGTGTACAGCCCTGCATACCCTTGTTTCTGAAGAATTGCAAAGTTTTTAAAAATCCTATTTAAAAGTGCTGTTTTCATACTGTTAAAAAATTCAGTTGTGGGATATTCTGCCCCTTATATCTCTGGGATTTATAAGTTAAAGGGATGTTATTGAATGTCGTCACAAGCCTCTTAAGCGGACAAAAAGCTAATGGAATGGTAGCATGATATGAATGCCTGAACCTGCCGCCTGTGTTATGCTGTGCGGGAGAATAATTGGCTTTCAGTCATGTAAACTAGTCACAGACACTCAGATCCTTTGAACTCTAATAAGAAATGCACACTTACTTTAAATAGCGAGTGACTAAGCATATAAATGTCTTGATCAAGTCATCAGGAAAAAAAACCAACAAAAAACAACAAACCAAAACTGAAAAGGAGTTTTCTGTTTACATTTTGTTATTTCTGTCTGAAATCTTTATTTTACTTTTTGCATCTTTGCCGTGTAATCTTCCCTGCTGAGAAGGACAGACTGGAAACACAGTAGGGATCTTTGCCTTTTAAGTTGCTCTTTGCTTTGCAGAGGACTACGTGTTGGAAGTTCCGATGTATTTGTCCAGTGTTTTGTTTGATATAAGAGGAGCATGACAATCTAAGAAAGGCAGGAAACTATTATTTGGTAATTTTAGCTACATTTCTATTGCAAGTATGAAAAAAGCGGACAGGAGTTTAAATGTATGCCTTAAGGTATATGTGTACAAATCCATTCAGCTTTTGTGCGCTTTGGTCAGAAAATTCTGTAACAACCTTGGATGAAGGTATAAAAGGATAATTTTAAGTTGAATTTGCTACAACTATGAATTCACAGGTCATGGTTATCTAAAGTGCTTCTCCAAAATTCTTTTTGTTGTCTTTTCTAAATAGCACGTATAACAGTTACTGTGACACAATCAAGCTGTAGCACATTTTACAAGCATTTCTTCTAATGCAAACTTGTGCCCCTTTGTCAAAATCTAAGGCTACAAGCTTTGCATGCTAATTGGCTCTGCCAAATAATCTAGCTTCCATCCACTGGGGGGTTTCTTTTCAGCATAACAAACTCTAAATGTTATGGCAATTCTAAGCGTGTTTTCTAAAAAAACGTAGTGTATTGATATAGTAATAGACAGCCTGAACTTCCTACTGGCAAATCTATTGTCAATTTACATAATTTGTCAGCTTTAATCTACTTTTGTCTTAAGTATTGCTGCATTTATTTTTATCTGTGTTGCATAAAATAATCAGACTAATATGACTCAGGTTGCTTTAGCAACACCATAGGTCCAGTCCAAAGGCTATTAAAGTCAAAGGTACTCCTCATTGACTTAGTGAGCTTTGGATAAAGTTCATTGTTTTCGTGCTCTTTCCATCACTGCAGTACCTGGCAACTGAAATAACTGTTCCAAATATCAGTGTCTTTTGATACTTTGCATTTCTGTTCTGAGAAAATATCCAAGCAAATATGAATGTAACCAAAGTAAATTCTCTTCCTCTGAATAGAGAATGACTATTTAACTAGCTTTAATATTTTGATACCCAGTACAAAGTTTCACCTACTGTCCCTTTCCTTTGCATACAGGTGGTGGCTTAAGAAGGTTAGACTGTCTGTTAGGGTTGGAAGAAAAAAAAAAAAAAAGTTAAATAGTCTGGTTGAAAATACTTTCGCTTTATTAGAAGGTTTTGGAGAACTTCTGTGTTTTGTTTCACATGTTGACAGTGTTTGTAGGTTTGCTTGTAACCTCAGTGCTGAGTCTTAATCTCTTTTCAGTTTTAGTATTGTCCAATCCCCACTTCCCTCTTCCTCATTCCCTACAGTTCTCATAGTTTATACATTCTTAAGCTGGCTGTCTAGGTTGCAGTGCTCTGCTTGCAAGTCTAATGGTAGGTTTGTTTTATATGTGTTTCTACCTTGGTTACTGTGCCAGTAGCTACAAGAAGTATTTCTAAACATCAGTCTTGTAACACAACACATTTTTTAATTTCATGGGTTCAGTGGGCAAACCAAAGTAAGAAATTCTCTTATATGCATATTACTATTGTCTACATTTGTCTTTTTCTTGAAAGTTTTAATAAGTTAGTATCAGCCAGCTTGTCTCTTTCTGTGAAACTGGGCAAACCAATAGAGTAGTTTATGCTGTCTGCTCTCCTCCTCTTTCGCATGTTCCTACTAGAGTTATCTTTTAAACAAATGTTCATTCTTTTCTCAGGTTCAGAGTTTGCTGGTGGGTTACAACTTCTTTGGATTTCTGAGATAAGGGAAGAATAAATTTTGCTCCAAAACAGCTAGTTCAGATATCATAAACACTTCAGTGGCCTTAGAGCAGATCTCAAGAGGGTTTTCCTTTCGTTTAGGCCTACTGCAGGCATCCAGATATTTCACACCATTATTGTACTCTTTTTTGGTGAACAACAGATGCTCCTTGAATTTATGTGGCACTCTGTTTTAAAATATTTTACTGCCAGCTGTTGAGGTGCATATAGTATATATTTGAACTCATAAAAATTTCACAGAATTATTAATAGCATCATCTGAAGAAAAAGAAATTGTGAGCATATCTTGCTTGAGCCAACATAGCAGAATGGGCAGTTTGGATTTTTACAGAAATGTGTACCTCATGTCACAGAAACAAAAAAAGATCACAGAATTCCATGCAAATCTAAATCTTAATTTGTTTAATTCTTCTTTAGCTTGTGGTCGTGGTTTCTACAAATCCTCCTCACAAGATCTGCAGTGCTCCCGCTGCCCCACTCACAGCTTCTCTGACAAGGAAGGATCTTCCAGATGCGACTGTGAAGATAGCTATTATAGAGCACCTTCTGATCCACCATATGTCGCATGCACAAGTGAGTGAGTCATGAATTTAATAGTAAAGGACGTTGCTTAACCAACCAGGTGCAGCCGCTTGCAGCAAGTAGTTTTGTCTGGCTTTTCCTGTGTTTGAAAAGTACATTTGCAATGGTAAAAGAAATTGAAAGGCAGAGGGGAAAAAAGGTTGACTGTGAATAGGGAATCAGCATAAATATAATTTTCAAGTTCACTTGATACAGCATTGGAAAACATATTGCGTAAGTGCATAACTCACTCTGATATAATACAGGCCCAGTTCTCTCAATATTGTTGTAGACAATATGTCTTATGTGATATAATACCAAAATTAGTAATGTGAAAAATGAAATCAACCTCTGTGGAGCTGCTCTTTGATTGAGCTGTAACTGGATCTGACTTAACCTTCTAACTGCAAATAGATCGGCCTACACAGATTGGTGCTTCAAATAGTGGAAGTCTCCTATATCCAAAATGTCACTTAATATCTCTGTTACAATCATATCAGAGATGATAACAAAAGACTAGATGAAGCTTGTACATTATGTTTAGAAGAGGTGAACAAATCCCATATTTGGAAAACCTGTAAAAGAGAACCTTTAAGGTATATTAACCATTCCGTTTAATTACATAGAAGAGAAACTGCCAAATCAGTTGCAGTAAATATACAGACAATTGTTATTCTGATGTCTTAATGGAAAATAAATAAAGCTCTTACGAAATGAGTTCAAGAAAGCTTTTATGCAGCCTGTACTAAAAATAATGAAATGTTTATGTAAAGAAAAATGCTTCAACTGTTTTCTCTCTCAGTAATTAAAATGCTACCTGTGTGTCCCACTGTGATTTTGTGTAATTACCCTGGACTTCTTTGTGTATTATGTAGGACCTCCATCTGCACCACAGAACCTAATTTTCAATATCAACCAGACTACTGTGAGTTTGGAGTGGAGTCCTCCTGCTGACAACGGGGGAAGAAGTGATGTGACCTACCGCATTTTGTGCAAGAGGTGCAGCTGGGAGCAGGGCGAGTGTGTTCCCTGTGGGAGTAACATTGGATATATGCCCCAGCAAACTGGATTAGTAGATAACTATGTCACTGTCATGGACCTGCTAGCTCATGCTAACTACACGTTTGAAGTGGAAGCTGTGAATGGGGTTTCTGACTTGAGTCGTTCCCAGAGGCTTTTTGCAGCTGTCAGTATTACCACCGGCCAAGCAGGTAAGTTTTCATCACTTATGAATCTCAACACTGTGAGACTGAGAGACATGCAAACTATAGATGCAATAAATCAGGAGCATGTTTGGTGTGTTCTGGCTCATTAATCTTTTCACCTTGCCAGCTATTTAATTTGAGCTTATGCTATTTCAGGATAACCTGTCCTGTTTCTTGGCCTCAGGATTGCTTTCAGAAAGCATTCACAAAAGACTTAAAGAAGATGCACAGCTTTGTTACTAAAATTAAAAAAATTAGGAACTTTTGTTGTTGTTGTTATTGTTCTTACTTCATTATAGTTAATTCCCTACCTGGTATTTGAAGATTAAAAAAATAGATGACAATTCTATGTAGGCTTCCTTTTTGAATTTTTTAAACATGTATGGGAGTCCTAGGTCACTGGAAGATGATTTGGACTTCTGATGGTGTTTTCAGTGTTAATGTTTTCCCTCGGGACAATATTTCTGATTTATCTTATATTTCCAGATATTTGATTATGAGATGCAATGAGAATGTGATGATTATTCTTTGTTTCTTCTATTTATCATAATCTGACAGGTGATATGTCAGGGGAAATAAAATCAAACCAGCATATCACCCCAGGGAAAAAAAGAGCATTAGTTCTCTGCAGCTGAATGAAATAAATAAATAAATGAATAAAAGCAGCTCAGATTTAGGTTGGTGAACTGGTGAGTTGCTTGTTGATAAAATTACAGGCAATAGTGTGCTGGGGTCTTAAAGAGAGGACAGTGAAGCTAACCTTTTGTAATTTGAACAATGTTAAACCAAATATTATTTGCAAGGTCTGGCTTTCAAAGAAATGCCATAAAAGAGAATATGAAGTGAATAACTGATGTGATGCTTCCTGTAAGAACAGCTGACTAATATTTTAAAGGATGCTTCATATTTATATCTTGGAGGAAATTTCAATGACTGTGAATCATGCTATTTTTTTTTTTTTTTTTTAGTGCAGTAGAAATGGTCCCCTAAAGTAATGTTTTGAACTGAGAACAAACTCACCAAACTGGGTAAACAAACAAACAGGAAAAACTGTAGTAGTTATTTTCTACGTTAAAGATAGTCATCTCAAAAGAAAAAAATAAAAAAAAGGGCAAGAAATTTAGTTCAAAGCCCTCTTTCCCTCCCCCCAAATTTAGGACAGTTGATATGGTTGTTAAAGTTAGGCTGGAGTATTTATGGGATATTTAATGTCCCTATAGTGCTTTCATGGATTCCAAATGCACATTTTATATTATTTTGGAACTATCTCTTTGGCTGAAAGGATTGGTCTCTATGTTCTTTCAGTTCTTGAAGTTTATGATGAGATTTTCAGCACAGAAAACTTACCCTGAAACTATTTTTGCACCACAGATGATATTATTTTGGCACCTTGATTTTCCATCTTCAAAATAATTCTCCAAGCATGCACAGGTGGACAGCTCTCTGTAGATGACTGTAGTGAACTATCACACGAAGAAGAGGATTTCGACTTTTTCCTATTTAGCTGAATCAAATTACTTTATGTGCTTTGATGGTTCAGTGGCACACAGGGTAAAGGAAGTATCAGTGCAATTTAGTGGCTGGTATCACATCTCAAGATGAAAAAAGCCTTAATCAGAAGTTTGTTGTGTTTTCTCCAAGATAACTCATTATAGTTCATTATTTGTTGTCATAGTCATGGATTTACAGGGCTTTTATTAGGCCAGAAGATACAATATGGTATAAATATCACAAACTGTGTGATTTTATTAAATGATCCTCACATCAAGCCCAGAGACGTTAGTGAAACCATAGCTTCCATATATATTAGAGACAACATATAGACTTTACTGAAGATTTAAAGTAATCAAAAATCTTCAACCTGCTAGACAAGCTTTGTAAAACCATAAAGCAGGAGATCTGCTCTACTCTCCAGTTTACTGTGGGATTATGCACAGACCAGCATTTCCCAGGGTTTGACACTGTTTAGAGAAAGGATACGACTGAAGCTTTGCCTGTTTAGCACTTCTGAATATATAAAGATTTAAAGACTTCCAATTTAGCATCTAAAAGGAATATACATGGGGGACAGATTTCGGAAGAAAAAAAAAAAAAAAGCTTTAAGCTCTTTTTGTTGCCGTTTTCTCTGTAAAATGAAGGTTACCTTCACTTTTCCTTACCAAGCTCTTCAAGATTTTCTGATTAGAAGTGCCACATAAATGCAGCTTTTTTCTTCCCACAGAATTACAAAATTTGTGTTAAAAAAAATACAGACTTTCAGAACAAACACATTTAGCAAAAGGAAAGACCTCTTCTACATTATTTTTGCAACAGCATGTTTTGGCTCCTAATACTGATTTCTTTGGTTTCTCAAGGAGGAAAATATTTTAGGTGGAACAGATTGATGACTATAATTGAACAGAAAGAGACTCGTTGCTCAAAGGAAACTGTTACGCTTCTGTGTTTCTCTTTTATTTTACCATGGAAAGAAAGAAAATGTTGGATTTATTTATAGCCAAGTAAACTAGGATTCATGCAGCTCTCATTTGTTCCTGTGTGACTGTTCTATACTTCTGGCAAAACTGACTTTTTCTATGCCTATATTGCTTTTTGTGTGTGTAAATGTGTCTAACTAAACCTTCTTCACATGTTATTATGCTAACACAATAGGTGGCTATATATAATTACTGGGTTCACCAGTTGCACAGAGGATTGCAATGAGATTTTCCTTTTGTAGTTTTGGTTTAATTGAATTGCTCCTTTGTGGCCATAGTCACAAAATTCAAATCACTGTGTAATGATAAGAGGAAATTATTGATAAAAGAATGGGGTTGTAGAATATATTCAGCGTTTTTTCACCCACATGTAACAAGCTTCTGATGAGACAAAGAGAGAATGCCACATAAAAGAACCAGGTGGTGGATAAAGACCTATTTATATTTGTGGAAATAACACAATAAAAACACTGCAAGTGGGTAGGCATCATTTCACATTGCTTATATATATACACGTATGACACATTGCTATTCATTCCTAGTTTTAAAAAGACTTTGTGACTAGGCCATTAGTTTGTCATATGGCATTTTTTTATGGTTCAGCCAAGAACCATGAAGCTTTTGGTTTTGTTTTCTTTTTTTGACAAGATTAAGTACACTAAGTCCCCCAGGAGTAAACTATCTTGTTTCATATCTTTCCTATCCGGTATCATATAAAGAATACAGGATGTCATCCTAGCAGTGCAAACTGATCTATGAGACCCCCTGCATCCTTGTAGAACTCAGATTTGGATGTGACAATTACATTCAGTAGTTACAATAAACAAATATACTAAAGAGCTGCACCTGACAAACAGCTGACAAGCACTACCTTTGCAAGCTTATTGAATGGGTTTTTACCAAAGATAAAACTGACCACTTCCCTGATAAGATATTCCCCTTTCAGTTCTACTGGTAGTTCCCTTTGATCTATCAAATTCCTTCCCAAGTTTTAGATTTTTTCCATACAACCCCCAAAAGGTGAGTGGAATTTGGATAGGTTCCACTGCTGATGAATATTTTTTGTATTTTGGCATTCATGCATTTTCATTTTAAGAAATATGCTTCAATAACAATTTTATAATTTTTCTGTTGATATTTTTGCAAAGATAGTGCATTTTTAGAACTATCTTTCTGCATCCTTTCCTCTAGAATTTATCTGATTGAACAATGGACTCATCTCTGGTATAAGGTTATATACACTGAACCTACCCTGGCCTTGATAAAGCTGAGGATATTTTGAATGAATTTCAAAATTTATCAGGGTTTGAGAAAATTTAAGTGTGTGTCCTGAGCCAGTTTAAATTGTCTTTATAGTCATTGAAAAGAAAAAAAATCGTATCCAAGGGGACACTCATCATGCCTTATTACCATAACTAACTAAGACAAACAGAAGTTTAAATGTAAAGCCAATAACTACCCCTAAATGTACTCATTACTCTTGTGCAGGGAGCACTTGCTAATGCTTGCTGCTTCTTCATGGTAAGAGAAAGGTGCCCCCATAGCACTCTTAGGTTGTGCTGTGCCTGCAGATGCACTTAATGCTGGCAACTTCAAGTGGTTAGAAAACCTTGATTCATTTCCATAATCAAGGCTTACTCTTGAAAAACATTCTTTTTTAGTAATAATTTCCTTTGTATATGTTGATTCATTGCTATTCCATTTTTATATCTCAGAGTTCAATTTTAAAGCCTTTTCATACAAAAAACAAAAAAAGGATCCCAAATTTCACATTTTAAAAAATGGAAGTCCAATTTTTCAAATTGGCATTTTCCCAGCAATTCAAACTGAAAAAAACCCATTACATGCTATAAAACCATGACTATTAGCAGCATCACCGTTGATTTACAAGAAATGGCTGAATGCATAAATGCAAATCTGTGGGATGGGTTCTGCCTTTCTTAGGTAATTCTGAAGTCTTTCTAAATGAGAGAGACACTTCACATTCTCTCGTGCTGCATTCTCCTTTCATTCTTGCTGGTTCTAATTTTTCTTTGTTTCTTTACGCTTTTCCCCAGCTCTCAATTATCACTACTCATTTTTTAAAGTCTCTTCTCTCATAGCTTCTGCACTGACCATCTATTTGTTTTCTGTTCCCGCCAGTCTCACTTAAGCCTGACTTTTCTTCAGCAATGAGCTGTCCCCCAGCAGAGGCAGCAATCAAAAAGATTGATGCCTGCGACATCACTAAGACCTCAGTGTTCTAGTCCTGTTCTCACTTTCCTCCTTTCCTCAGGCCATTTTGATTTCCTCCCCATACCACCACCAAGTTGTTTTAATCTACCTTCATCTACATCTTCCATCCAATGTTCACTTCTGGTGCTACGTGACAGCTTATTACAAATAGCTGCAGTGTTCAACTTAACATTTCTTCAATGTTTTCCCATTTCAGTGAACTTCCTTTAGCTATAGGTTTCCTTGGCTTTTTCCTGCTGATGACTTTTACTTTACGAGCTATGCTTCATCTCCTAACCTCCAACTGTAGATCAGTTTTCGCACATTGATACAGCTACATCATCAATACATATATTTTTAAAAAGCAATGCCTCATGTAAAAAGAATTCAGATCATTAAAATTATTATAATATTATGTTTTCTTTTACCAAATGTGTTCCACCTGTTGAGCTGGGGGTATTATTTTACAAAAAGGCACTTTTTAAATGTAATATCCACTAAATACTTTCATTAAACTGAGGTTTTTAGAAACATATGTGTGATGGTGACTGCATTTTGGGTTACCTTTTTTGCTTATTTTTTAATGGGAGCTATATGGATGTCTGTGCTTATTCTTAATAATATTTAAAACATATTTTAATATTATAAATTTTTTTTCTTGACCATTTGACAGACAGCATAGCTGTGTAAATGTTCTGCACTCCATGGTCATCAGCTAAAAATGGAAAAATTATAGTAGAAATTAGTTGCATATGATAGTTATTATTCTTCTACTTTTTTAGATGTCTTTTCAGTACATTAAAAGGACAGATTGGGTTATTTCTGTGGAGCTAAGACTACCTATTGATCTGCAATCACATTACCTTGAACTAATATCACAGATTTTTTTGCAGGAGGCGATAACTGGGTTTATGCCTGAATTAAACTGATGGATAAAAACTTGATAAGAATTCCAGTCTCTGTATAGCAAATACCATCAGATCAAGGAAAGCAGTTTGTTCATTCACTGATTGTATCAGGTCATATTTAATATTGTGACATCCACAAGGTTATAGAGATACTACAGAATTGCAGTGTTGGGGCATTATTATTAAATTATTAAATATTAGATTTTTCTTCAGGAGTTTCATAAAGAAGGAAACGTCTCTCTAGGATATAATATTTGAGAGTTTTGATGATATTTTAAATACATATGCATATAAAATATATATTAGCAATAAATTTGTAACGACAAGCAGTATGTTTTATAAGAAAATGTACCATAGAGTAGCTAATTGATATTAATTCCTTTTTTTTTTTCCTACTATTTAGTTCTAATTTGTTCCAATATTTTGTACTGAAAGATAAGAGAAATAAAAAGCAAGCAGATGATTACTGTGTTGCTTAGGGTCTGATCCTGCACCGCTGAAGTCAATGGAAGCCTTGTCATTGACTTCAATAGGAGCAGGATTTGAACCTCATGCTCTATCAGAACACACAGAAACAAAAGCAATGGGCTCTCTGTCATCTTGAAAGGAGATTTTAATTTCATATCGTATTTTTAGTCTGACTATGTCAGGTTTTTGCACATCAGTTTGTGACTGAATGTAATTCAAAATTTTTTTTTGTATAGTATACTAAAAATATGTTGTTGTTGCTTTTTTTTTCTCGAATGGATATCAGAACTCTTGCCTGTCCAGCTCTATCATAAAAGCTTTTGTGGAAGAGATGTAATAGTTTTTGCTAAGAAAGTAATTTTTCTCTGTAAAAACTATGTGAATTTTACAATAGTTAGAAGCAAAAAGAATGGGAAGCTACACTCTAGTGTAACTACACAAAGATAAAATAAAGCTTCAGCTTCATGGAAACAAAGCTCCAAATTAGAAATGGTCTGATTAAGCTATGTATGTTGAATGTTTGGCGGCAACCTGCTCAGAGAAGCATGACAGCCGCAAGGCTATTGACTTTCCTGTGCACTGAGCTATTGAGAAAACAGGTTATGTCACCATGGTCTAATGTACGCTACTCAAGAATAATTTCACCAGCTGCACAATAAAAAACTATGTATTTGAGGAGGAAAATGAGCAACATAAAGTACAATTTAGCCATGGAAGGGAGGGGTTGCTTTACTGATGTTGCACAAAGGACTAGGAACTCTTTTTTCTTTTAAAAACATGGACCAGCTATCTCCCCAATATTAATGGGTTGAACCGATTGTTTTCATAAAAACAGTGATGAAAAATTAATCTTGATCTGAAAAAGTAAGTATATGTGTTAATATCACACTATCTATGACCAATCTCTGAAAGGTCTCTAAAATTAAAGAGCTGTACTTGTGACACCTGCTTGGTGACTTTTTAAACCCTCATAAATATGACTACCTTCTTCTTTCACTTCATCCATAGTAAGATTTTATTTTTCCTCATGGCCACAAGTTCTTTTCAACAAAGTAGAAACTCTTTGCACTTTATTATACCTTTTGGGAACTTTAATACATAGTTCTGTGATGACCCAGCTAGTGTCAAACACTTTCAAGATAGCTGCACTACAAAGACAAGAAGTCATTTGATATATTTATACTTGGTGATACACATTCTAGAGCAGCTAATTAACTTACGTACAAAGAATATACAACTCCACAGACCTTTGATTTTCACAGCAGAACAACATCTCCAAATCTTCCTTTTACTGCTTCCTGTGAACTGTAGTATGGTAACTGGATGCAGGATATAAATAAGTGCAGGCCAAAATCAGCAGGAACTCTGAACTCAGTGTCACTTGTTTGTTTCAGACCTTTTGAAGAATTCAAGTGCCATTGTCATTAGAACAAAAAAATTTTAGGTGCTCAGATGCTTTTTCAATGAGAAATGAGCATCACTGTTCAAAAGGAACTATTGCAAATATATAAGTGCTACAAAATCCTAATTAAGGTCAAATGCAGTGAATTAAAAAATTTCTTAGACTATAACACCTCTATATAGTGAATCATTTGATGACAGCACGGCATGGAGCAAACCTACTGTAGTGACTCCTGTGGAAATCTTTTGAAGAGAGAAGGTAGAGAGAAGGAGAGCTAAAGAAGTTTCTTCAGTAAGCTTAAATGATGCCATGTAGAATCATCCAGAAATTTAAGACAGTGTATTTCCAGTTTCCTTTTTTTATGTGTATTCTCTTTAGAAATAAGAGTCAGAGATTGTGCTGCTTCTCTTTTGGAGCACATAATATTTTATTCAGTTACTTACTTTATATTTGTTGTGTGTGCCAACAAGCCTCCTTTTTTAGAAGGAAAAACAGATTTGGCTGAATGGCCCCTCAGTGGAAAAATACAAGTCTTCCTCTTCTGGCTCATGGTCTGGCAGTTTAGGGAGTATTGATGGCCCAAGGATAAATGGTTCACCTCTGGCAGGAAAGGGTGAAAATAGACAAATTTTGTGAGGAGCTGGCTATGATCTTTCTGATCATAATGGAGTAATAAGAAAGGGAGACATCTCCCTTAATAGAGCATTGCTGACTTACCCACTATGACAACCCATGAGTGTCAGCAGATTTTTCAGGTACTGGAATAGTCTCAATAATTAATAGCCTGGACAATTTTTGCCAACTTTGACACGTCACTGCCCTGTGTAGTTTCTTCTGCATTGTATGTGATAGAACCAGCCCTGACTCCATAGGTCATATTCGTAATTGAAGAGTTATATCTACTTCTCTTCAGTGTATGTATTGTTTTGTACAGTTAAGCATTTCTGTAGTCTTTCCCTGTAACAGTCAAAATATCTAATTGGTTCTATTTCTAGATAGAACTCCCAGGGCAATTTACTGAGGAAGCCATGGTTGAAGGCTGCAAATTGACAACAATAAAAGTGTTATCCCAAGTTCAATAGTTAATGTTAAGATAGGAGATGCTGATTATCTTTTTCTTTGCTTCGTTAGTGATGAATGGAAGCAAATTTGATGTAGACAGCAATCTGGTGGAATGATGCAGAGCTATCTATGAAAACATCTGTACTAATCCACCAATGCAGTAAATTATAGCTACAAGCAAACGACATTGATCCAAGAGGATCATTAACAGCTTTAACCAACTGATCCAAGTAATAGGGTAAATGAGAGAACATTATCAAGATCTGATTTTTACAGCTGTCAACTACAATTGCTAAAACATGGTTACCACTTCCTCTCAACTTCAACCATTTTATGACTTTAAATTAGTGTATCCCATTGTGGTCAGACAACAATGATCAATTAAGTGGTAAAACACGCAGGAAAAAATGCCCAGTGATCATGCACTCCATTTACCAGGAGGTCAGTCACAAAGGGAGAGATAATTGCTGCAAGCCAGCAAAATTAATCGGGGATGAGCCAGAAAGGATGATGTATGTTCTGTGACAAAGTACGTGACAGAGATGTACGTATAAACCTGTAGCTACTTGCCTTGTTGAGGACACAAGGACGAGAGAAGGAGACATGTGAAAAACAATTAGCATGGCTTCAGAGTGAGCAATTCTTAATTATCCATAACATGTCGACATCAGATAATTAGTGTCCCAATTTTTAACAATATTTGGTCATTAACTACAGTAGAATAAGAAAGATCAAGAACAGAGCCATTTGTCTGAGCTAAGTGTTACATAATGGTGTCTACATGTGAACATAATACAACTAAATCATGCTCATGGTAATGACATGGAAATCTTCTTACTGTGGGACCAATATAAATGTCCTAAATTCAAGCTTATAACAAGCTGCTCTTTATGTTTCTATAACATAGTTTGTGTTGGCAGCCTGCAAAATAAATACGTCTTTAGTGATAGCTGTGGTTTTAAACTCCCTGACTTGCTGCTTTTCATTTGTACATTTTCATTTTCACAGCAAGTGTCGTAAGTCTTATGACTCAAACCATTTTAATATTAATGCTAATTAAGAAAAAGTCATTTCTAGCTCAGTTTTTTAAACATCCAAGACTCTGTGAGCATGCTAAATGCACATCTCTTTGTAAAATTTTCCTTCAGCTCCTTTATCCTCTGTCAACAGTTTTTGACCATTTTAACTATGTTTGACAGAGAGGTGGAAATCTTAAGCTCTTACCTGTAGTCAATGGGCCAATAAATACCTCTTTCCTTACTGAATGAGGTAAATGGTGTATCAGACCCAGGAGAATCCACATGTGCAGAAACACAGACAACCTTAAGAAAAAATATTCATAGAACTGCTCAAACTTTTCCAATGTTAATGTAGGAAATCTTAGAAGTGCAGAATGGGATGTTTCATATCTTACTTCCATCTTGTTTCTGCTATATAGGAAAAAGAGAGGGAGAGACAGATGCACACACGTGTACATGCACACACACCTACATATAGCTCCATTTCCTTTTAATCACTCTTTCCTCTATCCTGTTAGTGTATTTTTCAGAATTTTTTAGACAGATCTCACTTCCTCTTAAGTAGGTTTAAAATTAGGGGTGAGGTCCTGTCACTGTGAATATTAGCTTTGTTTTGTATGATCCCTCCTAAACTCTTACCTGTGTTTCAAGAGCAGGTACAACGTTATCCATTGAATCTGGTGTTTTCTCTCATATATGTGTATTTGCAGCAGCAAACCCCTTCAGTTCCTGTATCTGCAATCTCATATCTGCTGATAGATCTATTTGCCATCTCTCCTTTTGACCTTTTTTGTCTGTTGCCTAAACATTTCTTTTTTTTTTTCTTTTTGAGAATCCCATTTCCTAATGCTTCATAGAGAGCTCATATTTTTCCATAGCACCCAAGCTCCTATCAGGCAGTAGTGGCTGAGTCAACAGAGCAGATTCAAAGCTTATAAACCCTGATGCTTATGTGGAGAAATGCCATTTATTTCGCTAAAGAGTCTATTTAAGTTCATATAGCCTCTAATCATGGCTGTGAAATGAGGAATTGGATGTTAATATTTCAAAGCCAATACAGTAATGATGTGTCTCTGTGGACCTCCTGTGGAATTATTCCAAATATTCCCTTGTGTAGCTGAGATCAAAATTTCACCCTTAGTTCTAATTTTTTTGTATTGCAGCTTAACTGATAGTGAAGAGGGAAAAGTGTCATTGCACTTTATGTTGTGTAGAGTTAATCACATGAAGTATTTTAGGGCAAAACATTCTGCTCTTTGATGTTGGCATTAAACATTAGCATTTAAATCTTCGGTGGATATTTACATTGTTGTAGTCAGTGGAGATTGATAGGTTTCTTTAGGGAGTGATTTGGAACGGGAGCCAAGTTTAGGAACTGTGCATTGACTCGTCCTTAATTACAGAGGAAGCGTTAGATTACCTTCCCTATTTAGCCACCTAAATTAACTGGCAAAAGTTGATGACTTGAATGCCCTCTTCTTCCCACCTCTCCCCAACCACAAATGTTAGTTTCTGCCACAATGTTAACATTAAATTATTACATTATTTTATTTATCTTCAAGAAAATACTAAGCAAACAAGCAAATTTTAAAATATTTTATTTTCTGTGGGATTTTAAAACTCTAAAAAATAATTTGCTTGTCTTATTAGTAATTCATTTTATGAAGACTTTTTGAAGCTGTTTACCAAGGAATGAATTAACCAAGTTGCTCAGTGAAGATGTTCATATGGAGGTGTGTCCTAAAAATAGGGGTATTTCACTTGATTGCAGTTTATAGCTTTAATGTTAAAAATATAAAAAGTTTTAAAAATATATAAAATACTGTTTTAAAAAGTTTAAAAAAGTTTAAAAAGTTTTAAAAATATAAAATACTGTTCTATGATTTATTTTTATTGTAATGCTAGTTAAGAGTCCCCATTAGGAGGGCAGCAGGTGCCTTACAGATTATTTTGCCTACAATAGTGCAGTGATGGACACCCATCGGTGTTACAACCTTCTGTGTAAAAAATGAATTTGATCAGCCACGCAGTGGCACAGAGCAATTACAGGGAGATAACCTTCAATGAGTAATAAGTAGAAAAAGTGAACTCCTTCACCAAACCCTTGGGAGCTGTTTCTCACCATTTTCCCTAGCAGGTAGCCCAGCCTCTCAGAATATTGTCACATTCACAAGGCTTTGGAGGGTAAATTCTGTATGCCAAAGAGACTACCTTTCAGGCTTATACTGAGATGTTGGTTGTGATCTCTCAGGCAGACATGTCCCATGCCATTTAGAAATCTATAGATCTAAATTGATAGCTCAGACTGGGATACCAGCAGACAGGCAGTGGGACTCTTAAAAATCTAATGGGTGTTCCCTGTTTACCAAAGCTAAGTCTGCTCAAAAGAGATCAGGATTCATCCTCTGTTCCGGGCATGTCAGGGCTCATGCCTGCAAAATTAACTTCTTTGTCTGTCAAAACAATGTTCCCATGTTGAGATTGCCAGATTTATGCCCAGCTAGCTAAGCATGCTAACAAAGTAACAGTATGGACAAGCATGTGTTCATACTCAGTTTTCAACTCTAGCACCATTTACTTTACTAGATTAAGTTTACCAAGTCTCTTGAGGTAAATTTATAGATCAGGAGGTCTATAAAATTTGACTTCTTGCAAAATATTGTAATGAGCTAATCTCAAAGTGATAAACCTATTCATAAAACCAGCACAGCTCCTTTTCTGGGGGAAATACCACAGCTGCCAACTTCAGTGAAGTTGGCAAACTGCTACCATGCCTCTCTTGGTCACATGGTCATATAAATTTTTGTGAATATAGAACACTCCTGGGAACAATCATAGCTTGTTTCATAAATTCTGTTTTGAAAAAGGGTTATGCTTTCCACTGGACTTATAGAAAGTGCTTAAATTTGTAGTTCCTATTTATAAAGTTTGCATTATATTTCAATACTGACTTAAATTTTCCTGTCCTCTACTCACTATTTAGCCTAGTGAAGGTTAAAAGTATTCAGAGAATGTATAAAATTTTTCTGAAGCTATTGATAAAACACACAGAATTGTTCTTTCAAAATGTGGGGAGACCTCAAGTATATTTTTGGTAGAAGAAATTAGGTAAAGAATTTCTAAAAAAAATGTTCTCTTACTTAATTATGCACTGATTCAGAGTCCGTGGTAAGTTTTTTTTTTAAACTCTCATAGATATCTTAGCCATTTAAAATTATTACTAAGGACAAATAGGGTGGCACAAAATTGCTTTCCATTGAGCTACCTCTGAACAGTCAGTATTATTCAGTATCACAACCTAGAGAGCAAGCACACATTTAAAAAAGAAAGTGTAAAGAGAAGGTAATTATTGAACTTTTTTCATACATTAATCCTTTTTCATGTATTTTAATAATCCCAGATGTTACATCTACTATAAGGTTGCTTAGAAATTTTCTGTAAAAATGTGGGATTTGGGAAATGCTTACCCATGTAAATAGTCCATTTTCTTCAAATATGGAATAAATATTTAGGAATGTGCATGAACTAGCTCTAAAAAAATGACTTGATCCTGTGGTTTGGGGTTTTTTTTTTTCTGTATTCAGAAGCACATGTGGTGTAATGTTTTGAACTTAATCAGTGCATCTCAGGGGGAGCTTTGGTGTAAAAGGAGTGGATTTTGACCCATGTAGCTGTAGAAAGTAAAAGTCAGTGATCTCCATTAGACTGTATATCCCGCTGGGTAGTATCAGTTGCCCTTTTGTTATTGTAAGCTCTTTCTCTTACTTTTACTGTTTAAATAAATATATTGAAGCCAAAGAGTTAATGACAAATTCAGGAAGTCTTGACTTAATGGTGATGAAGTGAGATGCGTTTTCTGCCATTCAATGTACACAATTTATAGCCCCGTTTGATTACCGCGGCATGTCCTCTGCCTGTAAGGATTGCACCCGGGAGACCAGTCAACTTATTAATTCATCACTTGCTGCCTTTCATGGTGCAATAGCCCTTTACAGCCTACAAGCAGAGAGATCCTGGAGTCTGAAGGCTGCCGACCGGCTGGTTCCACTCTAGCTGCCCCTTTGTGTGCCGGCACAATGCTGGTAACTTTTCCCTGGGTTCCTCTTTCTCAGAGGCTGCCTTACCCTCCTTTTGTCTTACAACAGGAGCATGGTTACAGGGACTTCCAGGGAGGAACAGCCTTCCACAAGTTAACCTGTAGCTTTTTTAACTGCCTTTTGATTTATCTGTCACTTGATCCATCAGCAATGAATAATTTTCATGGAAGGTGCACTTTAATTACCTTCCCATTTGACTAGCATTATCATGCCCTATCTAGGTAATTAATCTCACAAAGTATCCAATTTCAGTCTTTATTGCTGGCAGGCAGGCCTTCTGAATTATATGTGCTTGAATGGGCATAGGGTCTGTTGTTAAACCAAACAGGCCATGAAACAAATTTTGGGTCCTTTCTTTTTTTCTGGGTTATTTTTTTTGTTGTTGTTGTTTTTTTCCCCTTAGCTTAATGGGTTCATACAGATGTTGTGGTCTAGTTGCTTTTGTTGACATAGTTGAGATTTGCGTAATGTAAAACAGGAAAGGGCAATGGTAGAAAATGGTGACTGATAAAAAATAATTAAAAGAGCACAAATCATAAAAGTCAATCAGTCTCTGAAGAAATGGTTACCAGGTTGTGAAACTAGGTACCAAAAATAATCTTTTTTTTTGCTCTTGAATAATGTATAACTCTCACAGTATGAGCTCTGTATGTCAGAGTTACTTTGTAGAACTAGTGTGCTCACAGGATAAATTAAAATCCTCCTCCCAATATCAGATTAAGGATTTCAAGTTGTGTTCAGATTTGTGTTTCACTGCCTTATGGGTGAGATGGACCTTTAAAAATGTGTTGAAACAGAAGATTAAATACCTTGGCCATAATATGCAAGTGAGGTTATTCTTTTTTCTTATGTCTGTCTCATTAAAAAATGGTGAAGAGCTAAGGTGTTTGGAAAACTGAAAAACAATTGCCTCAGTGGTCAAAAATAAATAATTGCATGGTGCAAATCTTTCATTTGGTTGCCTACAGTTTAGACACACTGAGTATTTTGGAAATTACTTTCTAATTTTTCTGAAAGTGGTTTATTTTTTTCCCTTTTCTGTTTTCTCTCAGTTTCTTTCCCATTCCCTAAAGAAAAAAAAAAAAAGTTTATTTTTTCCAAAGGTTTTGACATAAAAAAATTTCTGATGCAGCTGGGAATTCCTTGAGAATTTTCACAAGCCCATTTCCTGGAAATAAATTTACTTATCACTGAAGCTGATGAAGTAGTGTGTCAGTTAAGTTTCATGTTTTAAGTACAGAACAGAATGGATGGATCAGAAAAAAAAGGAATTAATAAAATTTGAGGATTTGTGAGGGAAATTATGAAATCTTAAAATCATAGGATTTTTCATTGTTCTAGTTTTTAGGTTGGCCAGAGCAATCTGTATGATGCTTTTAGCTAAAAGCCCTTGAAATAAGCAGTTTTACAAAGGCACAATTGAACTTGTAACAGTTTTTTTTCATAACAGGGCTTCTTAAATATCATTTTATTATGTGACAGATTATTTTATTTAATGGAGGTACATTTTTTTTAATAAAAAGTTCTCCATACATAGGAAAAAAAATTATATAATTGTGGTTTATGCTTAGAATTATTTTAAAGGAAAAAAAATCTGAAAATATTTAAGTGGATGTAAAATGGAGACAACTGTGTTTGACCATGTAACTCTCACTTCTACCACTTCGAACTTCAGAAAATTGGAACAATAAACAGCATGGAGATTGATACTGGAATGCAGAATCTTTCACCTTTAGGTCACCAATTCAAATTCAGTAAACCAGTGACCAAAAATTGTTACCATATGAAAGTTGTTTGTGAACTGTGTGGAATTTAAATTATGATCTCAGTTCATTTTCTTCTTCATAAACTTCATCATAAGCAAGGCTTTTGGCAGCCACTCAAAAGAGACGGTAAGATTAAAGGAACGTGACCCAGTAAACTTTTCACTCCTGGTCATGATCCTTTCAGGTGAACATAGTGGCTGGAGAGTTTTAGGTTGCTGATGTGAATTGTACTTACTCTTTGGATAAAGACAAAACTGTAGTAGTGGGTTTTTTTTTTTTTCCTTTAAATAGCATATTTTAATTAATTTGTGTCTGCAGCGGCAGATTCTGACCCAGTGTTTTAGAATACCAGTCTCATGGGTGCTCCTGTAGCTTGAATTACATTCAAACCAAAACCATTCATTGAATATAAAGAGAAAACAATTGACTGCCTTTTCTTTTTAAGTAGCTTTACCAAATGATAAACAGAACTCCTCAGTGTGCCAGGAAAGAACATATTTTGGTAGTTACCAAATGGCTCCTTCCAGATATTCAGACATATATTGTGAGTGTTGTAGCTCTTTTCAGTCACAGGAATATAAAAAGCCTTGGAAAAAACCTTTAAAGGACCTGAATAAAGTATGGTCATTTGCAGAGCATGAAGGATCTTTTCCAGCTGCCAAGCTGCTGAGCTTTAGCTTTGCTGCTGACTTCCAAGAGACATGTAATATTTGGTCTGAAAGAATATGTGTTCTCAAGTTGCACAGCTGGTGTTGAGACAAGATACAGGGTGCTTAATTAAGCTCTCTCAAAGTACGTTGCTTTAACAGCTTTCTTCAAAATGGTGATAGAGCAAAAACCATGCACAAAATAGCCATTTTGGAAGGTCATTTAAGGTACTGTACAACAGCTCTTGTCTGTTAAGAGGAGAATGGTCTACTGGTTCAGGCAGTGCACTGTTTCTCTTGAGATCCGTGATAAATTACATAGTCATTCCCATAGGCATCTTGTGTTACTTTGGATAAATGACTTAATCTCTCCATGACACTGTTCTTCACGAGAAGAGTAAGGATAATAGAACTTCTTTGCATCAAAGAAGCATTGTGAGGAAAAATCCATTAATGACTGTGAGACGTTCAGATACTATTTTGCTAGTGGCTTTATAAATATGAAGATAGGTTAAAGTTTTCTATCTTCCATGATTTGTTTTTTTGGGGGTTTTATCCTTTTCTTGTTAAAATGAAAAATAGAATTAAGCCCTTGTTCTCATGTTAATCCAGAGGTATTGGTAGTTGTTTTCAGTAATGGCCAAATTATTTTTGGCAGGAATTCTTCTAAACATCCCTAAACAGACTTTTTCACGACTCTATATCTAAATCCTTTTACATTTTAGAAAGAGATTTTAAACAGGACTAGTCCAGTGTGTCACCAGCTTTTTGAGAAAGCTTGTGTCTCCTGCAGCTCTGCTGGACGGAACTGGGTAGCTGCAGGTGCTGCGTATGAAAGAAACAAATCTCATCAGGAATCTTGAAGTTTTCAGACAGACAGAGCAGGTAGCAGAGTAAACCCTTAAGGATATTTTAATAATACATTTGCTTAATAAAAAAAAAAAAAAGTCCCGAGATTGTGAGCTTTCTGAAATCGTTTGTTCTTTCTGGAACTTTGCTTTTAAAAACTGATAAACGTGACTTTTCTTGGCAACCTGACCCTAGTGAATCTTTCTGCAGTCTTCTAGGAAAGTCTTCCATTGAATAAAACCATGTCTTTAATACAGCAATTTTTAAACTGTAACACTGATGCATTCCTTCATTCCCTAATTGCACGTGGGAAGATCTGGACCTTGTTGCAGTTAATAAGCTGTTCACCCAGTACTCTAAAATAGCTAGATTGGTCACATTAGACTGCATTTTCATGGCTAATGTTTTTTCTCACCCCTCTACTCCAAATAAGAGTAATAATTTTATGGAATATCTTTCATGTGGAAAGATCTTGGGTTTGTTTTGTATTGGAAGTGTTATAAAGCTTAAGTGTCACCTTTCTGCCACATTGCAACATCATTAAAGCTCAAGAGTTTTTTCAGACATATGGGCATAAGTTTCTGTTCCAATGGGTACAGGGCAGGCAATTTTAAACCTGATTGTCTCTAAGAAAACAAAAAAGTAGGTGTAAAGAACAGCAGAGGATACTAAACTTTGGGGATCAATTTTGTTATTTTTGGGTTTTTTGAACTATAGATAAAGTCATGTATAGTCAGCAAATCCAAAACATTTCCCACATCTCTAGCTGAGGATGAGCAAAGGCAGAACCATCAAGCCTAGTCTTGGCCTCCTGGTTCCTCCATCAACACATTATCAAAGCCACCATTCTTCCTCACACATTTGCTGTGTGAAGCTGTAATTTTTTTGCCACCTTCTTGCTCCACATTGCATTTTGTTGACGCATAAAGGGGAAGAAAGAAACTCAAATGCTTAGCTGAAGCTTTGGGGCTTCTACCTTTCTTGGGTCTGTGATGAAAGGACTCCCACGCAGTGGTATATTCCCCTCTTCTGGCGATGAACATTTTGCTTTTCTTGATGATCAGCTAAATTATGATTCAGCTTAATCTTGATTTTGAAATCTTTTGGTAAAAGACTGAAGGGGAGGTAAAATGCGTACTGCTGAAGGAGGAGAGTCAACATTTTTAAAGCATCCTCTAGATTCTTGTTGAGGTAATGTTTTGCATTTGAACCATGGGCTAATAATATTTATGATATAGCCGGCTTTGTAGTGGTACAACCCCAAATATATTAAGGATAGATAAATCCCTTTAATGCCTTGTCTACTTTTCAGGGTACTGTAGGCAACTTAGCACTGTCCTGTCGCCATGGGAATAAGGTGTCCTTGTGCATATCTGTTTTAACCTGAAGTTTCACGTGTTTTTCTAGTTGTCTTTTCTTTCCCTTCTTTCTTACGTCAATGACAGCATTGTTTAGGGAAATAACACTGTTTCTGGAATTTTACAGTTATGGAAGTAGAGCATATCACTCAGAAGGTGAAACATCACGGTCCACTTACAGGGTAAATTCCAAAGGTTTTCAGAATTACTGCTATAGCAGTTGTAAATGAGGGTTTTAGCTGACATCTCTATCAATTAATATGATTCCTGTTCTTGTAAAAAATTGGAATTTAAATGAAATAAAGAGTTATCCTCATGGTTTTTGAGACACAGAGACTAGAACTTAGCAGTCCACTAAATATCAGATTTTCTAAAATTTTCTCTACAGTAGTGAGAAAAGTCATTATTCTTTAAAAAGAAGGCAGGAATTGTGGCCTCTTTATCTTTTCCTGTGCAGCACAAAAATGTATTCAGTTTAATGGAATGCCATAATGCACTCCTAAACTGTCAGATTTCTAAATATGAGCCATACATCATGACAGTGCAGAACAATGTATTTTGTACCAAAGCAGTTCTATTAGAGAACGTAAAAATATGTTAATCCTACCTTGATCATCAGGGACCCATATGAATTTGCATTATTCTGTTAACCTTGAAATGAGTAGGTGATAAAATTTTTTAATTTTATAAAGAAAAATCTGTTCAACTATAAACATTTTTCTTTGACAATATTATTAATGACTTCATAGACATCAGTAATTATTATTTGCACATACACAAAATATTAAAAATCTCAGAGAAGCTTGTGTTGCGCATTACTATTTCTCCTTTGCCCAACGCAATTTTCTAAGGGAATTTTTTTGTTGTTCGGTTGGAGTTTATTTGGTTTTGTTTTTTTTTTTTGCTTTTAACTTGCATTCTTTTTGAGTTAGAATACTAATTTTTTTATTGTATTCTATAGCTCTCAGTTTCTGTTTCCTAAAGATTTCACTCAAATGCAAGCCAGTGTTAGAAAGTATGGCCACAGAACTGTTACACAGATTTATAGATTATAGCATTGAATTGTCTCAAGTGTAATTTTATACTAGAAACAGCTGAAAATGCAGTTCTAAAACACATTTTAACCATTCGGGAAATTAACCTTTTAGGTGATCAACACTAATTGTATTATTAAATCCATTTTGGGGAAGGGATATGAAGGGAAAGAAGAAAGTAATAATGTAAGATGATTACAAGTGTTGCAGTGGGTAAAATTATTAACTTTTTTGTTGGAGTTTATAAATTAAAATACAGGCATATCTAATACTGCAAAATAAAAGAGTAGTTAGATTTTGGTAACTAGTTACGAATTAAAAGAAATCTATTCACATATCCTCATCACATGAGAAATCTTGGAGAATTTGATTTGGGGTATTTTTTGTTTGTTTTTGTCATGAACATACATATAACAGAAGAACTGAAGATATATATGGCTGTGGTACAGATTTAATATAGTGTAATATCTGCAGAGATTAACTGTGATGAAAAATGAAACAGATGAAGCTTAGACTCCTATAAGAGTTGAAAGCAAATTCTTCACTTTTGTGACATTAGGTGCTGTATTGTTGTTATTGCTTTCTTGTCTTCAACTGATCTTAAAAAAAATAATTAAAAAAACCAGTTTGAAAGCAGAAGCTTGGTAATGTCTGTATGATTAATGACAATGAGCTGCAGATGAGTTTTTAAAAATAGTCATGAAACCATCTACACTTCAGATTTTCTTTTTTAACAAGTGTGGAGTATTTTATATTTTGGGATTTGACAAATTTATTTCCTTCTGAAAAGTCCAAAAAGTCCACTTATAAAACATAATTTATTCTTCAGTGTGAGTTCAACACGGACTTCATCAGACCTGACCCTCTTTTTATTGCATCTGCTCTGTGATCATCTCTGTGAGCCTGGAGAAACAGGTAGTTTAACGCTACATTAAGGAGTGATAATTAGCTCAGTTTCACAGTTGAAAAAGAAGCAAAGTGCTTGAAGGGGCCTATGTGCTGGGTCCTGCTTTAGTACTCATGAATCCAATGGGAAGGAGGCAAGATAACAGTTTCCTCTCACTCACAGGTCTTGTTCCAAAGATCTCATGTAAAGGAAATGATGGAGTAGTGTGGTTTTGAGCAGAGAGGAGATCAGGAATATTTTATCAGCAACCCCTTATTAGGAGGGGATCAAGAAGAGCATGAAATTTTGCCCTCTACTTCTAGAAAGTCAGATAACTTAGAAGGTTTCAGGAGAAACATGCTGGAAGAAAAGCTGTTGGACCTGCTTAGCCGAAAACATAGCTCCTTTCATCTGCCTTTAATTTGGCACTGGAGTGCATGTGGGTTTGAGAGCCAGAAAACCTGTCCTGAGGTGAGTGTGCCAGTGTTCATGATTTTTTTTTTTTTTTTTTTTTTAGAAAAGGACAGCCTAAGCCTTCTGTCGAAATAGGTTGCTGTGAATCAGAAATGCTGTTGCAGCACTGTACCATAACCTGTGAAATAGGAAAGTCACGTCCCTTATTTAACTGTTGAGCTTATTTGTGCTCCTTCCATGTCTTTACGAATATCCTTATTTTTTAGTCCACAGAGCTATGTTTATGTACAGTGCCTGATTTTCTTCTTCTGTTGCTTTTATTTCACCTGATAGAGATTCAACCAGAATCACAGAGAGAGTCCACACTGCCTCAGATTTCACTAGAAGAAATGTCACTATTTCAGATTTCACTATTCACAAATATACTGGAATTTAATGTTGGGGAACAATCAGGAATGACATTCCAACTTAATGAAATGACTAGTACAGGTGTGAAAACAAATGGTTGGCTTTGTACCACGAGATATTTAGGCTGGGAATTTTAACTTTTCTAGCCATCAAACCAGGGAGATTCTGAAACAGCCTTTTGATAGAAGTAGTGGGAGACATAATCTGATTTTAAGATGGAGTATGGATATTCTTCTGGGAGGAATGACATCACATAGTCTTCTTAGATGGCAGGTGACTAGATGCAGTGATCTCAAAGTACCCTTCCACTCCTACCTTCTTAATTAGAAAAATATATTTTTTTATGTTCTCTGGTTTCTCAGAAACATTTCACCTGTAATTTGATGGTGGTATTTTTTTATTGCTTAAGAGAGGCTGGACATAGAAAAGAAAAAAATTTGTTTAGATTGCACAAGTCTGGTAATTGATATGTGAACAGGAGATGATGAAATCACTATGTGTAGGGTAGAGAAACAAGGAGGACTCTGTTCACATTGAAATGGCTGGAAGGGATGTATAAACAATTATGGCACTTTGTAATATCTGTTTTAATATCGATGTCAAGACTGATAAAGCATTGAGTAAGTGTTGTTTCATTGGATAGAGTAAATTTAGAAGGCAAGCAAAGACTTATCCCCAGTTTGTTTACTTTTAAATGAATGTTGAATGTTTTAAATAAAATTTGTTAACATTTTAGAATCTTTAAGTTCTGCATCATTGACTGCCTTCTGACTTCACCATTTTGACTGTATTCTGACTTCACCATTTTTTAATCAAAACACTTCTTTGCAATTTGTGGGAGGACAAACAATGTCATAGTGAGTAGAACAAGTACTTGGAAATACTGCTTTACATTGCTACTACAATTAAATTAGTTCAAATTAGATTATTTTTTTTTTATTTTGCTAGTATGCCATCAGTGGTTCAAACCCAGAAGGCAAATTTATCATCCTTAATAGTAACTGGTCTTATAATGCATTTTAAGCAAGTTTTGCCTTTGTGTTTAAAAAAACCCCTAGTTGCTCAAAGATTTTTCTGCTATAGATAATAGTAGTGTAGTTTTATGTAGTGTCTAAGTTCAAGGGACTCTTTGGAAGATTGTGTTTATCCTGGCTTTGTTAATGTTAAAACTTCTGCACTCATATCCTGTGCTGCTAATGACTCAGCACCTTCCTGGAGGTGAAACAAAAAGATGCCAGTCATAATCAAGGTGTGAAAATGAAGTTTGCAATCGTATTATAAGGAGGTGCTTTGCAATGGGTCGTTAACTTGCTCTATGAAATGAAACCCCTGGAGAAGGGTCTTTGAGATTACAGATTATAAGTAATGACATAATTGCCTGATTTTGTAGAAATATGATCAAGGTTTTAAAAAGTGCTTTCTCTGAGTGCTTCAGGTGCTGGATGCCCATTGATTGATGCCTGTTATTTTCAGCAGTGATTATTGTGAGGAGCTGTTTCTTTGAAAGGGTCAGGAAAGGGGTTGTGGTGATAGGACATGAGTTCGTGTTGCACCAAGTTGATCAGTCAGGCTTCATGGGCACAATAGAAGAGATACCTACCAGACTTCTTGTCAAAATTATTTTACTGCATAACTGAAATGCCACTGGACTTGTAGGCAGTTGACATCTCTGAAAATCATGATGTGAGTTACAAGAACCAAATAATTGAAAATTACGGGCTACTTCTGTAAATTTGTGCATTGGCATGAATTGCTTATATGCAATCTTTTATAATTATTATTATATATCACTACTTGAAGCTTAGATAGAAAGGCAAATGGATTTCTTCATTGCTGATCATAGTTAATTTATCAAAAAAGTAGAGCTCTGAAAGGAATTGCTTTTAAAACATTGTGGGTTTTGAATCCATTTTTCTTCCTTTAACAGATTGATCTGTCATTCTTGAAAGATCAGCAAAATCCCAAAAAGACATGGTAGTTTTTGTACAGCTTTGAACATCATGAAATTGATTCTTTTATATGTGTGAGTGCATATATATATATATATATATGTGGTTTAATAACCTTCATTCACCTACTTGCCTCTCTTATTTAAATTTAAAGTAACAACCTAGATATTTTCCAGTATACATTCTCCAGTGTTTAGTTTGCTGTGTGTTGTTACTTTGTTAGTTAGTTGACAATGTTAAATTACACAAGTGTTTGACTCATGGTCACTGTAGCTACACTTCTTCAAACTCTTTCTTTTCACCGATCGTACTGAGTTATAATGTGTAGTATTATTACTGTAACTGGATACCTGCAGTGTGAATCCAAGTGTTGAAAGAAGTGCTAAGGATAGTTCTTTTCTGACTTTATTATGCTGAACTCATTGTCCAATGTGGGAAAAAAAGAATTTTGCAATTGGATTTGTTGCTTTTCAAATGAACTAACCCCCCTGAAATCCTGTCAGCTGTAGCCTTGATACAATTTTCAAGAGGAGAGGCGTTAACCTCAGTGTCCTAAGCAAATTCCAGTTTGAATAATTATGTCTCACATCCATGTCACGCCCCCTGTAGCTTCAGTTGGATTAGCTATTCATTTCCTGTCCCAAATCTTTGTGTAGCATTTCCATGTGCTCTGTAAGAGGTTCCACATTTCACCCTAGAGCAAACTGTAATCGTCTTTCTTTGTCTGTCCCCACATACAGACACAGAATAATTGTGAAACTCTTTGCAGGCTCGTAGAGAAGCTAGCCAAAGGCCAACTGCATTAACTAAATTAAGATAAAATTTTCGATCCAGCACAATCTGAATTTAAAGCAGGACTTGAAATGGTTTTAGTGGCATATGTAATCTGCTCCTGTCAGTGGAGACACTACAGTCATCTATTCTCATCACTTTAGACATATCTGAATCATTTAACACAGTTGATCATGAGATAGTATTTTCTTGCTTGAGAGAGGTCGCAGGATCCAAAGTAATACACTAAAATGGTTGGCATTATTCCCAGACAAACACATCCAACCAGCAGTCAAGGCAGACTGCCTTTCTGTTCTTCATTCCTGTGTGTTTCAAGAATCAGTTTTATTGCTAACTCTTTTTGGCATCTATATTCAGCTACTGTGTGAACAGGTCGGATGGTATGCTTGAGAAATATGCAGATCACATACATGTCCTTTTGTCCTTTGAGGCCTGTAAGCATTCCAGTTTCACTGTAGTGGCAACTGATTGCAAAAATCAGCACAGAAATAAATAGTTTGAAACTGAACCTGAATGAGGCAAACAGAATAAAGTGACAAGTCAGTGAGATTCCAGGCCCAGTGTAGGATCTTCTGGTGAGTGTTATATACTGTCTGTTCATCAATGCATTCCATAATTTGTAGTACTTCTGTGTTGACACTAAAGCTGCTACTGAGTGGCATCTAGTAAATAAAACTCCGTCTTCCCTCTTTGCATAAGAGACTTGACCTCATCCTGCTGGATGCTGCACTGTATGTAGTTATTCTTGCATTTCTTCTTCTCCTTTGGATGACAGGAGCACAGTATATCTGAGCATAAAGCTCTTGCTGGCTAGGGTAAGTTATCTAGTACAAGAGGCTGCAGCAGCTCAGACCACCAGGAACACACGAGACTGCCTTACACTGGCTTTTCAGAGAATTAGGCTTAACTGCAGTCTCCTTTCTTATCTTCAAGACTCTCTGGCCTAGGCCTAGATATCTAAAAGGCTATCTGAAGTCTCAGTGCTTGATAGTTTCACTGCTGGAAGTTCTTCAGTAGATTTCTTCAGAGAAAATATAAGGCTTATCTGTAGGAGAGAGCATACAGCAGTACAGTTTGCATCAAAGTCTCTGAGTTAATTCCCAAGGAATCTGATGACTATCAAAATATTGCTTTATTTCTCTGTGTGATGCAAATTTCTTGGACTTGTTTCTATCTTGATAGTTGCACAGAAACAGCCATAAGCAGAACAAAAAAGCACTTTGAAGCTTAGGTGTTCAGTTACTCATTTCCCTCCTGCTTGAGAAAGGATGAAGAGTATATATTATATTTATATGCTTCTGTGTTTGTAAATATCCCTGACTTATAAACTAGTAGAGCTCAAAGAACTCCAGTGAAAATATGCCAAATTATTAACAAATTGCTGTATAGATGGGAAATCATAGTTGCGAGAACTTGATATATCATAGTCTTTTCTTCCAAAGAAGCTGCTAGGTTAGTTTTTTCCAAGTCACATAGATAATAGTGCAATATCTACACTAAAGTTAAATACTAAAATTACAAAATAAATGTTATTAGTATATATTTTAAGTATTATTCCTTACTGTCAGCCAGCAGGCAGAGATGCTGGCAACTAAACAACAGGAAACCCAATTTATTTGTGTACTGTGCTGGATATTGATCTTGTTTTTAAAGTTCTTCATAATTTTTATTTTTTTTTTTACAAAAAACATGTTTCTTCATTATTCTTTGACTGGTGCTAGTATAATTTCTTTTGGAGAAACTGAAGCTACAGTAAAGTGGTTTCTATATATGTGCCTCTGCACATAACTTCATAACACTTGGTTTATTTCTGGCATTAATGTCTCTCACAATTAGTTATATTACTGAGATTGTTTGTAATGTTTCTTCAGCCAAAAATGTGAAAGGAAAGAAAAACAAGTTAATACAATTAAACTTCACAGTTTAATTGTATCAACTTGTTAAATATAGCAACAGTAAGTACTAGATTGCAATGTGTTGTCTCTAGAAAGAACTGTTAGGTGATTAATTTAGTTGATAGATATATTTTCCACTGACACGTTTGTATTCCTGCAGATAGACAAGTCATTGCTAAATGAAACAGAAAAAATAAAATATACAAACCTACATCTTTATGCAGAGTCTGGATACCTTTCTCAGGACTATTTTGTGTTTTTTTTTCATTTCACCAGCTGAATAAATTTTCTGTCTTTCCTACATACTAGGCTTTAATAGTAAGAATCAACTCAAACCAAAATCACGAGAAAGCAGTATCAAAAAAGCCCAGAAGTCTCTGATGTGGTGTCTAAGCTGTTAATTGCTTGCCACATTTACTTAAAGCACATTCCTGAGTGACATTCTTTTTAATCAGTAGAAATTATTAGATGTGACAGAATTCTTGAATTCTTTCTTTTTTTTTTTTTTTTCCATTTCTTTAAGGAATATATGTACCAGAAAAAAAGAAGGTGTAATATCAAAAATAAAACTTAACTTTCTTAAACGGAAGTTATTTAGCTGTAAATGAGTACTTTGCAACTAAATGGGTCTGATGTCTCTTTAGTATGAAAAAATTTGCATTCCTCCATTCACTTCAATAAAATTACTCTTGGAATTTCATCAAAAATTAAGAGAAGCATCATACCTTTTCATCCTTCTTGAAATTCCACTTGGATTTCTTTGAATTTGAAACCACAGTCTGTTCATTGATTAATTTGCTGTTTTCTGACTTCTTATGTTACTACAACTGTTTAAAAGCCTTAACTGGGGGAGAGAGTTGTTCTGGTCGTGCCTCTAAGACAACACTGTCCAAACCAGCTGATGGACTGAATCAGCTGGTCTTTCTAGTTAAATAGATTTGTATCCATTATTTCCAACTGTTGTTCCTAAAGGTGTAAAATTACCTCAGGACTCTGGCATGTGCAGTTGAGGACTCTCAGAAGGAGCAGTGTACAGGCCCTAGCAGGAATAGCAGGAAACACATACTTGAACTTCTAGTGGCTAGGATGATTATTCTCTTCTGGCTCAGCCATTGTGCTATCCATGTTTCACAACAGCCACTCAAGCTTTCATGGTGACAGAACTGGACTGCCCCACACCTTCTGTCGGCTTCCCAGTGGAAGAGGGAAAAGTGATAAGCACTGACTTTGTGCAGTTCAAACCTTATTCCTATTTCAGACTTGGTACATTATATTGCTTATTGCACAGTGGCAGGTGCTGTTCCTGGTACCTTCTCATTGCCACGTGAACTTTCTAAAATTATTTTGACAGTTCAAGCAAGAGCCACGTTCACAGTGTTTCTCTGCCATTTCTTGAGGACTTTTATTTCTTTGCTTAAGAAGGTCTGACTGTTCAAAGGCAAGAAGAGTTTAACAGATCGTGAGCTAGATCTCTGCCTGATACAAAGAGATATACACAGCTATGACTTGAGAGCGTGCTGTACAGGTGGAAGTCACTGCAGACTGGTAGCACATCCAGGATTCTGGTAGCATGTTGTCTGCACTCATCCTGCAGGTATTGCTCCTCACAAAAAAAAGAAAAAAAAAGTACTGAATGTACATCCCAATGTTCTGAAGTGACAATTGCCTCTCTGGGTTTGCAAAGCAGTGCCTTTGGGAGTAGGCTGACAAAGACACCAGCCTTGCCTGCCTCCAGGCTGGGGCAGAGGGGCCAGGAGCTATTTATAGCTGCTGCTTCACAATGGTCAGGTCACAGTCACAGAAGCATTTGCAAGGGCTCTGCAAAAGGCAGTGTGAAGGTTTATCAGCTCTGGAGTTACATTTTATTTATCTGTGCTTTTTGCACCAAGTTCATGCCATAGGATTTTGTGGGTTTGAGGCAGACTATAAATAGATGGTTGGTTTTTTTCCAAATATATTCATCAGAGGAAATAGAAAAGTGAAGGGCCACCTGGAGTTAAGATTTTAATATTTCAGTTGTTACAAACCAACTCCAAAAACAATATTTTTTTTCCCCGGCAGATTTGGTGTGAAAATGTTTAGTTGAGCAGATGGAGCCACAGCTGGTAGTGTACATGTTTATCGGGATAGTTGGCATTTAGCTGCATCCAAAACTGATGTCAGGCTTGAAGATGCTAAAAAGTGGGAATGACTGGAAGTGGAGAGGGTGCTTCATCAGATCATCTAGCAGCAAATTTCTTTAATTTTTATTACTTTGGCCTTGTAAAAATAAATTTAATCCAGCAGGAAGTTAAAGATTTAAAAATAAATCTAAAAAAAAAAGTCATAACAGGTAAACATTTGCTATTACTATGCTTTAATAAATAGCCTGAGGAGTGCAGAACATAACCCAGAACGTATTGCTGTTTAAGACCTAGTTAGCAAATAACACGCATCTGCTGATGTTTAATTACCATGTATGCTTTGCTGGCAGATTTCAGAATCTGTATAGTTCATATTTACCAATGTAGTCTCTTGTTTCACACATGAGAACGTTCAGCTGGAGGTTTGAGAGAGGAGAGGGCATATGAATGGTAGTGAGGAACCAAGATGGAACAGATATGCGTAGACAGTAATGATTTTACAGTTGTGTCTAATGAACACAATGAGGCTTGATGTCCTGTTGTGCCAGGCACTGTACAAACAGTGGGAGAGAGTCCCACTGCCAGGGAGTCTTAAAGGAAGAATATGGATTCAGAGACCAAAATCTTCATTTCTAAAAAGCATTTCAGATTGAATCTCCTTAGAACAAATTTTATATGAATGAGGCACAGAAGTACAGTCTTTCTACAGTCCTGGCCATGCAGCAGTCTTATGACTGTGTGGGATATTATTCTCTTTAGGGTAATAGTTTGCCATACATTTATACCAGGGATTATACCAGGATTTGATTTCAGTGTTATTTCTAGAACTAGACTTTTTAAAAGATAAAGTTTCATAATTATCTTTTTTCACCATATTATTTTTCCTAGAACAATTGTTCTTCCTGTGCAAGTTTTCCCAAATGTTGTAGATGCACCTTGGGCTGTAAAGAAAAATGGAACTTGTTTCTTTCTTTTCCATAATACACAATATTTGATAACAGTGGCATTCCTGTACAAATGGGGTAACATAGAGGGAGGTGAGATTTATTCACGCACATTACTGTCCTGTAGGCAGCAAAGAATTTTTCCCTCATTTTTGGCATGTGATATTCTGAAGCAGACTCTTGTTTGTTGTCATTGCACAGGTAGCAGAGAAAAGTATCTCTCCAGGCATATAAAATGGCTGCATTATAAATGACAGTCTAAGGGGAACCAAACTGCTTTGCTAGATGACCAGTGATGCCTGTCACCTTTTTGCCGGTGGGTTGTGAATGTACAGTGTACTGAAATGTAATGGTGCCTTCAATAACAGAGTAACAGCATGAAGCATTGTGCAAACTCTAAGCAATTCTGCTTACCTTAGGGCATCCTTGGAGTTTGCTATAATACAGAAAGCCCTCCCCCCTCAGCTGTCATCTCCTGGGGACCGTTCCAATTTCCCTCATAATCCAGCCTGGGAAACATGGAAAAGTGCCAGAAAGGCATCCTAATCCTGCGTTTCACTGAACTAGGCTTCCATAGGAAAATTACTATGTAGTAGCATTTAAGGAAGTTTCAGTCATAGAGCATACCTGTAACTAAAAATAATGCAAACATTCAAATTGTTGATGTCCGTTATCATGGCCATGTCCATTTTTAAAAACACGTATGTGTTTATGCACTCCTATGCACTCCTATGCACTCCCTGACAGCGGGGCAGTGGCATAATTATGCAAACCTAATGATGGTGAAACAATGGCATGAGAGATAAAGAGCCATGATGTTTTATAAGGGAGTGGGTTTGTTACACGTATTTACCTCATGCCAGCTCCACAGGACAGAAGGCACAGTTTCTGTAGTAGGTGTGAGGGACACAGGGAACATCTCACAAATGGGATTGTCTCCTAGCTGTGTCCAGATTCTTTTGGGATCCTATGAGGCAGTAAGTTTATTCTCATCTTACCTTTTAGATCTTAATGCAGTCTCAGGGCTTTACTAATTGTGCTGGACCATACTGTCTCCACAACACTAAGTTTTATTACCACCAATATAGAACTTTGTGTCAAAAAATATTTGTACACTGGTATTTTTGAGTTTAGTATATTACAGATAAACCTGATAACTTGAAAGAATATGCCATTTTTTTTTCTTTTTATTTTTTTCAATTTGAGCTCAGTGTTGATTTTTCAATAATGTGTAGCCATTTTATCACCTAATTATGAAAATTATATTCCATGACATCTAATTAGAATGAAAATTTAGAGGATATGTTCTTATTTTGTTCAATGGACTTTGACAAAGATGCTTCGTACAGTAATGGCTGCACTCCTTTTAAAAAAGCTAATATAACTGTTCTTCCCTGGGGTACAGCAAAGAAATATAAAGCTTATCTTTTGGATCTCCTTTTTCAGTGGAGACAATGATAACATACATACCTACATTTTCTCTAAAATTATAATTTTACAAAAAATTCACTATATTAAAAACACATTTGTTCTTAATTTCTAGTTAAATCCAGCATTTAATAAATTAGTAGTTTTTAAGGGCAGGTGTGAAAAGAAGGGACTAGTCTGATCTCAGCTGCATTTCTTTATTTTCATGGCATACATAAAACTAAAATTTAGCAGGTGGACTTTGCACTAAATCCAGGTACCGTTTTTACCAACAACTGGAGATGAATATTAAGGTATAGACAGATAAGAAAGTATATATATGTGGCTTCACACCTTATCTTTCTTCATACAAGTTTTTCTATAAAGTGTGCCAGAAGGATTTAGTCTTTTCAGAAAGGTATTGAAATCAGAAATCAACCAAAGTAGTTGATAACAGAGACAATAGGAATTATCAAAATTAGGAAAATGGTCATATTTAAGCTGTGCTCTATAAAGAGGCAGAAATATTGGATGGTGGTTCAGCTGCTATAAACAGAGAAAGAATAAAAGTCCTTGCATAATCTGTTTGTTACAATTAGGAGCTGAAAATTAAAATTTAATATACCAATCCATAAAGAAATTAGTATGGATACGTTCTGAGCAAGAAAGTACTTTACATAAAGAATACTAATGGAAGGGGTGTTGTAGCCCTAGAAAAGACACCAATTAATTTTAATTTTCCAAGCATATTGTGATACATTTGACTTACCTTTGGTATGGGAACATTAGTGCTACAACAATGGGCTAAACCTGGAAAAAAAACCAATGGAAGTCAGTGGATTAAGTAAACCAGCCTGCGGCATAAGAGTCTTAATGTATATTTGAACATGTTGCAACTGAAACAGAAATTGCACATTATTCTCCTGTTGCTTGACCCCTGAGACATGATTGTCCCCTTATTGTTTGCTTTTTTCAAGGCAACAAGAATTTGAATGTACTTCTTTTGAAAGCAGGAAATAGAGTGCTGATTTAGAGTTGCTGTGTACTGCTGCCTTCACATTTGACTCACTTATAAAGTCAAGGCTGTGTGTTTCCTTGTGTTTCAGGAAGCCAAACTCATGGATAGGTTTAGTAAATTTGATCTTTCATATTACCACTTTGTCGATTAGAGAGGGTTTTTTCATTCCTCATCTATCTCTCTTTTTGTCAAATCAAACCAACTTGTTTATCTCCTTTTATATATTTTGAAGAAGAAATAGGCATAGATGACTTAAAAATGGAAAGTCTTTGCTGTGTTTATTTTTTCTTGTATGTGTCAGCACACTCAGTGGTAAAATATAACTATTTACATAAAATAAAAGCTTAATAGTTTGAGCAAGTTGGAGCTAAATTCCAAGAAGCTTCATCTTCACACTGATTAGCATAATTTGCTTTGTTTTGATAACCAAAGATTTTTTTTATAATACCAAACAGTCTTTTCATAACCTACCAATTGTGGCTTGATGGATTCATTCATTTACAGATTCTAGAACCAGCTGCTCCTGTGTGCTGCTGCTGCAATTAGAAAGTCAGTCTGTAAAGATCTAATGAACTTAATAAATCTCATGTTTTCATATTTATGTTTTTATTGTCTACTAGTCATAGTAGAACCTATAGCGAACACATTTTTCCAAAGGTATAATAATAATAATAATAATAATAATAATAATAATAATAATAATAATAATAATAATAATAATAATAATAATAA